>JABMIG010000105.1:0-158029 GCA_013187285.1 Cyclotella cryptica
CAAAACTCTTGGCATTCAAGGTTGTGGTCGGCCATGATACAAGTTCTGTGGAGTGAGGTTGTGTTGTTTGTGAGGGTTGGCTGGGACAATGGGAGGTAGGGCGAGGCGTGTCGTGGTAAGCGTAGGGGCGTTGTTGACCGTCTGGTACTCTGCGTTGAGGGCGATGAGCGAGATGGCCGTGTCGCCCACCCCAGCTGGTTGTTTTTATGGCTGCGGCGATCTTGGTGAGTTGCGTGTTTGAGCACGGTTCATGGTGGAGTCGACGGTTGGCCCCGATTTTGTGCGATCGGCATGGGTGCGATGATCGACCGGACGGCCCGCGGACGGCTGCCGTTGGCTGTGGGTGGCGACATGTTTGTGTTGCAAACGAGTTGGTTGATTGTCGAGTGGTGAGATTTTAGATTGGAGTAGAACGAGTTGGTCAATTGTCAGTGGTTAGGTTTTTTAATTGGTGAAAAGCGTTAGTTATCACTGCTGAGCAGGCGAGATGCATCGTTAAGTCAGTTAATTAGGTGATAACTAATTTATGCGAGCTATTTTGTAGTCAATACAGTCCCACGTATTGATGACGCATTCGTTGGCTCTTAGGACGGGCCTTTTGGGCTGAGGACCTGAGAGTACTACGTGATACTCACATACTGTAGGTACATACTTGATTTGTATGTGGAGAACATGATGGGTGTTTTGGCTGGTTTTTGGCTAGTATAGCATGCATTGCCTCAAGGAGCTTCCAGATCAGCACTTTTGTCCATGAGCGGAGAGTGAGACGGCA
The DNA here is from genome assembly GCA_013187285.1 of Cyclotella cryptica. Classification (NCBI taxonomy): domain Eukaryota; phylum Bacillariophyta; class Thalassiosirophyceae; order Thalassiosirales; family Thalassiosiraceae; genus Cyclotella; species Cyclotella cryptica. Next base: position 773 of record JABMIG010000105.1, read on the forward strand.
GGTGGGAGTGATGACATCAGCTTGGTCCAGTTGCGTTAGTTCCTGGGACACCATCCCCTCCATGGTCTGTCTCCAACCTATTCAACATTGTGATCTTATGAATCCTGCATACACAAGAGTATCTTCCTGCATATACCATAGAACCTCAAGAATTGAGGAAGACCATGAGTAGGTCTGCGAGACCAATACCTGTGCCAATACTGTGTAACCAGTCCCAGATCCCCCACAGTTGTAACTGTAGGTTTTCCTCACAACCGACTTCTGTGCAGTACAATTGGTGCTCTGTTGTCGCTTTGTGTAATGTACAACTTGGGCAGTGATTGCCCAGGTGGGCATAGGCTTTCTGTTTTGAAAGGTTCGACAGGACAACAGCAACACCAAAAACGTGTGTCCCAGCAAACATTTGGAACATCTTTGGAAGCTCGTGAAGAGTAGAGTTGAACTCTACTCATGCTACTTCCATGCATTGTCCTTGTGTTAAGATGCCTAGTTCTGCAAACAATGTTTGAGCTTCGGTCATGTGAGAATCGAATCTGAGTGTATTATCTGTATCAGATGTGATTATCTGTGATTGCCCTAGTAAAGAGCAAGGCTCAAGTGGAAGAGGAGAAGACATGGTGCGTTCCAGTGTCTCTAGGATACATCTTTTTGCAGCTGCTTCACAGGCACAGTTGAGCTGAGCTGGCCTTGAGAGCTTGGTCCAATCGCTGTTATCATCCTGATGTGCTTTGATGTGGTGAAAGGATGTGGAAAAGAAGAGGTGTGGGCCGTACAACAGTATTACCTTTAGGATATCTATGTGTTTCCAATTTGGAGGGGTATTAGAAGCTGCCAGCTTGGAGGCAGTCTGAAGAGCTCCCAGACAGTCCAAGTAGATCTTAACTTCCCCTGACATGCCTGCCCGAGATTTGTCTAGGCTATGCACTGAGCAATTCTCCTTAGAAGGCATTTGCCAAGGGTGAAGTGTCTGTGAATGACACCAAAAGCCGTCCACTTCCTCTGGAGCATTCGAGAATGACTGATGTCATGCAGATGTTAGTGTGTACCTCTCTGATGTAAGACCCGTCTGAGATGCATGTCATTGAGTTGTTTTGGATTAAATTGTAGAGCCACTGTCCTTCCCCTGTGCATTGCAAGTTGGACCACACCCATAGGTTGGCCCAACTGGATAGAAGCTCCTGAAAGTGACGCTGACTGGGAGGGGGCGGTGGTGCATGAGTATACAAATGTATGCCTACTGAGAGGTTGGGAGATGCCTGCACAGAGCAAAGGGGAAGCAAGTCAGTGACTCTTGCTGAAGGGCCTACCGGGACATAAAGAGAATGTCTAGCTCTTCTTATTCCGTTTGATTTCTGATACTGTGTGGTGTCTGTGGGGCGAACATGGTAAAGCTGTATCTTATCTCCATGTCCAACTAATATAGCTTTTGTGGTGAAATTTGCAGGGGCCCTGTCGTTGACGGCCACTTGGGGCGAGGTGTCCGAGGGCTTCACACCATAGGGATAATGCTCTAGGAGTTGGCCGCTGTAGTCTGAAGCTGTAGGTAGACCATTTTTGTCCCGGCTGTCTGAGGGATAAATATTGCTTGTTGATAGTCCTCCCATCTGTATTAAATATATCAGATTCAAAGAGTACTTGTTGGTGTAAGTGTACCTCATTTAGAGTCAGGCATTGTTGCCCGGGGAGGGGGGAGTTATCTTGACCAATGTGGCGGCCCATTCAGAATTTGTGCAGTTTTCCCCATAGTGCAGAACAGAATCCGGTTGTGACACGGGGGCCGTATCTTCCACCTAAAGTGATTCTGGCAGTGTGGATGGATAGCTGCTGAATAGGCTCAGTGGAACAATCTGGTAGAGGTACAAAGAAACCTAGCTCGCCCGAGGAGTGAGTGTCTGAGTATGACCATTTTTTGGTAGCATCCCAGGCGTATCCAATCAAGTAGAAGGAGCATTTGGGGGGTTTCAGAGTGTCGCCAGTGGAGATAAGTAAATCCCCCCAGCTAGAAACACTGGCTTGTATGGCGGCGTGGGCATGGTGGATGGTATCTGTCTCATGTTCGCATAGGTATATGAGGTCAGTGTCATCTACATACAGTATACACGAAGCTAGTCCGCTGAGGGAACATCGGAAAGAAGCTGAGTGTCCTTGTTGTGTGTGCACATGGAGAATGGCAAATGATACGACGGTCCATCCTGCCGGGAGGCTCCATTTCCTTGCATAAATCCCTGTGTTTTGAGGTGCACCCTCAATCCAACTGACCGATTGGAGTCCCCACAAGCTGTTTGCAGGAAAAATTGCATTTGTTGTATTGCACTGAGCATTGAAAGGGTCATTGGAAGTTGTGCTCCAAATGCTCTGAAAACTAGGGATGCTATAGCGTGTGCCACTTGATGGTAACAGTTTGCAGCGTCTACCGATGCCAAAGTGGCCGGGGCCCGGAGTTGTCGTGAAAGGTTGTAGAACAATACTTTGCAAGGATCCCATCTTCTGCCATTCGCTGGCGTTCGCTAAAAATCTCATCCAGCATGAATTTGTACTTTCTCACTGTATCAAGCATTCGTTGCCTGAAAGTGATTTTGTTTGCGGCATTGAAGTCTGCTTCCATCAGTAGAATGGCTTGTAGTTTTGAAATGAGGCAAACATTGGGCGCTCTTTCCAGCATCATGCACAGGCCTGATTTCCACCATGTGAGAGCCACACCCATGGTGGAGAGAGATTGATGTTTTAAGAGCATCTACATCTTAGAGTATATTGGAATCAACCCCTGATACATAATGCCCGAAGTGTAGGCTGGATTGAGATGAAGACATCGCCTCTTGTTTGTTCCTCCAGGCATGTTGTCATGTGGTGCGGTTAATGATTTGGCTGATGGAGTGGGGGACCCATTGTCTGATCTGTGCAATGGCATTGAATATCAGTTGGGTTCCTGCGTGGAGACCTGCATGAAGAGGGTAGGTGTCGGACAAAACTTCTTCTCCCTGTGGGGTGTTGGCGTTGCACCCAAATTCACCTCGGAGTCGACCTCGACATATTGCGGCCTCTTCAGGTAAGTGGTATCGCCCGTGGTGGATCTTGTCCCATATCATTGTCTGGACCTGTGGTTGGGTGGCGTACTCTATTACCTCTCCATTTGCATCCCTCTTCTGACCAAGAGCCCAGGTGAGCTGCCGCCAAAATGCCGTATCGTGCTCACCATGAATGATTTGCAAGATCCTTCTTTTGGCCTCTTCGTCTTGCCTTTCTTGTGCTAGCTACAACCTATTCATTAGGTGGGTCCTTCTGTGTCGGTGGATGTGCTTTGTGAAGTATCATCATTGTGCTTTACATTCAGTCAAGCGGTCCTGGACTGCATGTACTGACAGAGAGAGTGGAGATTTGAATTGGCAACGTCAAGCTTGACGGATGAGGTTGCCTTTGTTTTTCAATTTTCCGGCCCAAAATCAAAGGAGGGACCGGTAAACCAGCGTACATTTGATCCAAAGAGCGGCATCAGGAAAGAAGGGCATTTGACCTGATTTTAACTTTCGGCATTGGCACTCCGCATGGTGCATAAGCTTTGTGGTAGTGTGATCTATTTCATCGAATTGCTTTTTGATGTGTTCTGGAGGGCTGCCTTGGCTGTGCACCTGATTGAGTTTTGGGATGATCCGATGATACAGGACCCGAGTCTTGAGAATCGCATTATACCGCTCAGAGCATTGAGGGATTTTTGTGTTGAGTTGTCTTGCAGTAGGTTTCTTGATAGGTTACGGCTTTAAGCCAACAATTGAGGAGGTGGAAAAATTAGTGAAAAAGAGACAGTGATTGCCGACTCCATATCATATCCATATCCTATGGGCATGGCACAGAAGTTACGAATCTCAACATCTGGGGTAGTCCATATGGCATCAATCGGACGCGAGCCTTGGAAATAGGTGGCTGTTAGTTCAGACCCTGATGTGTGTAGAATGGCTTCCCAGAGGCATAGCGCTTGAGAGTCCTGAGGGCTCTTCCCAGATGACTGCGGTAGACATGGTCATTAGCATTGAGGCACACAATTAACTGTTGACCTTAGCTCTGCCAAGACTCCAGCTGTGTTATCAGATCTGACAAAAACCTTCTTCTTGGGCAGATGGTGTCTGCTTTGGCTAATGTCAGGTATGCTTGTTGTAGTTGATAGGAGGAGGACAGGTGTGAAGGCAGGGTACGGCATGGATTATAACCGACAATTATTTGGTTAGGTGCCCCTCTCTCCCTGAGAAAGTCATAAAGGACCAGCGGGCTAAGCCCGTGTGTCCATGCCAGACAAGTCCAGTCAAAGCATGCTGGCCAGTTCCCCATAGGCAGCTAATCCTGTCCCTCCTTCCATCCACTTTCCAGTGTTCTGACCACAGGATGTTTGATATTAACCTCTACCCCTCGTGTTAGCAATTCTCCTCCGTTGAACAGCTTACGAGCCCATTCCGTCTGTTCACTTTATGAAGAAAGTTGATCTTATGTTCATTGAAACCAAAAACATCCACTTCCGTCTCGTCTATCATGCCCATAACTTTTTTAACCCTTGGAGTTACCAATGACACTGGAGGAGATTCCATTCAAGTTCTCAAAGTATAAACACGTTGTTCCGTTGCCGTTCTTGCCGGGGAGGATACCAACTCGGGAAAGAAGGGGTTGGTTTGCCTCAACGTATGATTGGATCTCATCACCATTAGAAACCAACCCGTTTGTGGATGGAATTCCTGAGTAAGGGGGTACTCCCGAATTGAGACTGGCCTCTCTGGCCAATACCAAGTCCGGCTCGCCTTCTGTGGAAAATCATTATTCAAACCAGAGCGTGCACGCTCTAGAGCATCTAGTGCGTCATGGGATAGTAGGTTGAGCTGTCCCTGTTGACATAAGATGGTACGTGCCCCGGTCTCTTCTAGTAGTTGTATTATCCGAGTTGTGTTGTTGAGGTTACAAAAACTGCCTGTGCAGCGTTGCAACCTCCTGTTGCCAGAGGATTTACACCAATTACTTACGGCGGGAGCCGGGAGCTACCTTACCTCCTGTAATCGAGGAGGAGGTAGTGTGAACTACTATCCAGTCATTCGTGGTAGTACTGCAGCTGGGTCGGCATCACTAGCTGTGGAGTCGATCTCAATGATCGAGCTTGAGGCTGAGTCCTTGTAGCTGTATTCCATACCCTGACTGTCTTCTACCCATACTCCAACACTTTGGGGCATGTGGCCCAACTGCTTGCTTCCGCGGCCCTCTTTGGACACCCCACTGCTTTCTGAGTTATCCGCAGTCATCCGTTCATTTGACGGTTGTTCTTGTGAGATTCTGAATCTTTTGGATGAGTCCTGTGATTGATCTATGCTCGTGTTTTCATTAGCTTTGTGCACAGTCTTAATAGACTGTGCACCATCTAGGTCAAACAGTGCCTGCTGTGACGCAAAGGGTCTCTTGCCTTGTCCTTTTTTTGTCTTGAATTGCTCCATGACAGCTTTCCACCAACCTTGTTCTTCTAGTTCTGTGGACGCCGAGTTTTTAGCGAGTTCATTGGGAGTCAGGAGGGTTTGGGTCTCTGAGTCCAACTCACGTGCTGGGGCTTCATGAATTAGTTGGAGGTCGACAAAGGTTCAAATGAAGTCTTGTAGGAAAGTTAGGTTGACCTGTTGGTCCATGAGATGACCAATAGAGAAGGCGGCAATTTGCTAGTTTTTCCCCTTTGGGGATATTGGGGTATGCTAAGGAAACTAAGCATAGTGGGACTTGCTGGTGAACCTCGGCAATAAGTGTTGACAAATCCTGGAACTTAAAGAAGGTTGTGAGGCATTTCCTTCCAGTGAAAGAGAGGATTATGCTTCCATCTGGTTTGAACACTTGGACAGTGTCTTTGAGATTGAGGAAGCCGTATATATCAATACTTGCCATACTTGCGTTGTAATTTGAGTTTTTTCCCGCAAATTTGGCTGCTCATTGGACATCACCTGGAGAAGACTGCCAGTCCACTCCCTCAGTAGGGTAGGCATGGGAACCCCACCACTTGGAGTACATACCTGATTTCTTGGCATAGTTTACAAGATGTCCAACTAATTTGACGTTGTGCTTGTTGACTTCTAGATGTATGACTTTTCCACACGGCTGGATGTTTGCTGGCAGGCAAGCCATGTTGACCCGTTCCGAGTGTTTAGGGATATGAGGTACATTCGTTCGGGTACATTCATTCAGAGACTTCATAGGTGCATTGAGCAATAGCCCCACATGATGGGATAGTCTCTGTCATGAAGTAGTCGTCTCAATGCATTGCTTCCTGAGCAGCCTTGAGTATCTCCTTCTGCTCATCAATGAGCGTTTGGCGATGAGTGAGGGCATGAACAAAGTATATCTGAAATGGCGGGACAGTCACAATGGCTTCAAGTTCTTTTATCTTCAGTTGGTTCCAAAACCTAGCTCACTCATATGAAATCTGATTGACTAATTGTTCTGGGTCTTTGTCGCAGGAGATTGAGATGTAACCATAGGCTTGTGACGAGGCTGCTCTTTGGCTGTTGCCAACTAGAGCAGGGTCTAGTTGATCTTGTGAGTTACGGGACGACTGGAATGCTCTAGGATTCAGCCCTTTGACGTAGTTGCCAAGTGTTGTCATGTTGGTTGGGACAGGCTGAGAGGATTGTCCACCCAACGGTGGCTCATCGGTTAGGTCGTCTGCCGGATTTAGCGTGGCAAACTCATCTGCAATCTTTAGGTTAGTAAGAAGTTGTTGGATGACAAAAACCATCTTCTTCCTATTGTCTCCTTTGAATTGCACAAGAACTTCCTTGTTAAAGTTGATGGAGATATCCACTAGAATATTTTTGTATCGATGAACATGTGGGGCTGGAGGAGTGTTGTCATCTATGTATGTAGGTTGTACGAAGTGTTGTTGACCGATCTAATCGAAAAGTAGGGGCCTCCATGTCAGACATGTCCACCCCACTTTCCTCCTCCTCACAGCAGAGTGCAGTTGAAACTGACACCCTACGTGGAGTGGTCAGAGATGACAAAGGCTTGCCATCTTCATCCACAGATGTCTCATCAGAAGTGATAGTTTTTGTTCTTATTGGCCTCTTGAGACAAGCAATGGGTAAATCATCATTTGATGAATAGGAGGAAGAGGAAGATGAGTTCTCCTCTGCCATCTTGAGATAACTTGAGGGAAGCAACAGAATACAAAATCCAAGAAGTGGGAGAGAAAACATTCTTAAAAATTAACAACACCCAAACCAACCTCTTTTATTACTTCCACGAATCTGGGACAATAGAAGGGGGGAGAGGCCAGAGGGGGTGATAGATCATAAGGGCCGCAGCTATACCCTTTTTGGCAGGATAAAGCTATGGAGAGTGTTTTTTAATTAGATCAATGAAGCTGAAACTGAGGTTATGACATTTTTGAAAAGATTGAATAGACTCACCACACTGGACAGGTCAATAGATCAGCACGGTTGATGGGCAGAGGCCGGCAAAGGCAACAAGTTGTTGGGATCGCAGTTAATAAGCTACGGGTCAAAATCTTGATGTGGATATGGGGGGATTTTTCAACCAGTGAGATGAGAAAAATATTATTATCATGAAAAGAACAAAATGACTCAAGGCACGGGGCAGGTCAATAGATCCGTGTGTTGATGGGCAGGGGTGGGCAAAGGCGATGAGCTGTTTGTATGGCAGTCAAAATCTTGATGAGGATATGGGGGGATTTTTCAGCCAGTGAGATGAGAAAAATAACATTATCACAAAAAAACAAAACGACTCACGGCATGGGGCGGGTCAATAGATCAGCATGGCTGATGGGCAGGGGTGGGCAAAGGCGATGAATTGTTGGGATGACAGTTAATGAGCTCCAGGTCAAAGTCTTGATGTTGATGGGGTGGGGATTTTTCAATCAGTGAGATTGGAAGAATAACATTATCACAAAAAAACAAAATGGTGCACGGCACAGAGCGGGTCAATAGATCCGTGGCAGGGGTGGCAACACAAGAATTCAGGGGGCACTTCAATTGGATGGGTATTACTTGAGATATTGGCGTTTAAACCTGTGGGGGCAGATCTTGTCATGGTCATCAACTTGTCCAGACTGCAGTATGGGGCAGCCTCCCCATAGGGGGTAGACAGAACATGACACTACAATCAGCCATGCATCACTGGTACAAAAGAAGGACAGACAGAGTTATGGATATTTTTGTGGTTACAGTGTGTTACTTGAAGATTCCTTGTCATATATAGATCTAAATAGATCATTAAAATATCTAATTACTTCGCACTCACAACAGTAATCTTGATAGCACAGTAATCATGTTCCGGCTAAACCATCCGGAACTTCCAGCTTAACAACGAATTCTACTGGAATTCCGCTGGAATTTACAGGCCAGATTTTTTCGACTCATGATGTATTCATGCAATGATGGATGGACCAAGTGAAATATTATGAGGCCTCAATTGTTTGACGCACAAAATCTCCCTGCAATGACAAAAAGACAAAAAGAAATCTGGTTTAGTCAACACGTGCAAGCTCTTTTGCAAAGAATGAACCTATGGAATTTGGCGAACTGACAAATCTTGTGATCGACAAATCTCAAATCTCTCGATCCATAAATTGTGCAATTCAACAGCCTTCAATATCAAAAAAATCCGGTAATTTCAGCTTGGTCATCATAAACACTTTTTATTATATTGGCAAATCCGAATTTTGTGCGCGCTATGCCAAAAGCATGGTGATTCCGGACTGTCAAAAAAGATGACCTCAATATCATAAATACGGTTTATGATATTCCTGCGAGGTCTGTGGTACAATACCATACAAGATATAGATGTACTATTCCATACTACCATATCCCCACCCCAGTTGCGGTGTCTAGATGCCCTGCACACTTTGACCAAATCCTTGAAATCTCTTATGGTGCATCTAATGCACCGTAACTTTTGTACTATTCCTACCTATGAACAGAGGAAACCAATGACCATTCTCGAGAAAGAGTTCATTTCAAATATTAATTTTAGAACAAAAATCCAGTAAGTACCCACACTGAGAGAGTCTTTAGATTGCCTAAGCTGTCTGGTACAATTTTTGGAAATATTATGTATTCCTAACATTCACGTGTTAATTGGCCAAAAATTAGGCTTATGTATTTCTAAATAAAATTGATGCCAAGCCGAGATTACCTCTGATGGGCAAACGTGTCTTTTTGAATCTCTACAGAGGCTATGTAGGAATTGTCCAGTCACGGTGCACTATAGATGCACCATAAGGATTATGATGGGGAAAGCTAGTTACGGTACACTAGATGCACTGTAAAAAAGGATGGGAATATGTACCGTAACATACAATACCAAACGGTCCAACTTTATTTTCTCTTTTGTGATGTACTTACATTTTACAGTATCTACTGTTTGTCCATCAACAATGGTATTTTGCCACAGTACAATACAATTCACATCATGGTTCCCATCAAACATATTATACCATATCATCAGCCTAATCTTGACAACACAAAGGATTTCTATGCAGTGATGCAGAGTTTTTTGCCACTGTGACATACTTCTAAACAATGGTGACTACAAGAAAGATATTTTGGTCACATATATCTGGCAACAAGCAGCAGACTTGGAGGCTGAAGTAGAGATGAGATTACAGGATTGAACATAAAAACCATCAACATAACACAACAATGAGTTCTACACAGTCGTTTTAGACAGAGAATCTTTGCATAGGACACTGCAATAGATAGATCCAGAAACTAGAGCTTGTTAGTGCAATTTGCCGCTAGACAATATCAAAACAAAATTGCTGTAACATTCTAGCACATAAGACAACAAGGGTAGACAGGGATGTTATTGAAGATGATCACCATGGTGGTGATAAAATCTACCTACTAGATTTATGAGTGCGGTGCTCTAACTACGCTAGCAGGCAAAAAGCAGTCTCAGGTGTGGGTGGTTCCGTGGCTGTACAAGTAGGTGGCGGTCGTCAGGACCTGTGGGGTCTCTACATGACCTTAAGGTCCCTATATGGCCCTAAGCCTTAATTTTACTTAGCTACACACCCTTGCAGCTACATCAGGGACCTACCCTGAATGAATGGGGTGGTGAGCCAGGTGATATGCAATTGGGTGATGCTTTGTACTGTAATCTGGAAAGTTGGCTGATCTGCGATCCCAATAAAAGCAAAATTGACCTTGGGCCTCCCGGCAGCGGAGCCAGTGCAGGCGCATCCATATCATTTTGATTTGTCTTTGGATGATGGTGTCATTGACAAACCGCTTTGCTGTAGAGTTATCCGTTTGAATGGGTGTCTTGGGCTGTGACCATCCCATCTCCTAGAGTGCATTATTCAGTGGGATCAGCTCTCGCGCAGTGATGTACAAGGCCGTAAGTTTGGCTTCCGCAACAGATGCCATGATGTACTTGATAATTTGGGAGATCGTGAGGACGGGCATGTTGTGACAAGGTATAGGGTCATTTTCTGGGAAGATATGTGCCCCGGCCCGGCTGCGTGACCCTTCTTTGGTGAGGTAGCTGGCATCAGAGTGTGTAGCGAGTATCATAGCACTGGTGCGGTCTGTGATGCCATTATTGGGGTGTGTAGCAAGTAGTCGAGTAGTTGGTGGATGGCTGTGGCAGTGTTCTGGGTGGCAGCGGTTTCTTACGAGCTGATGGTGCTGAGTGCCACCAGCAGTTTGTTGCCAACGGCCCGGGCGCCTGGGCACAATAGAGGAGGGAGCCCACATTGCCTTGGATGCATTTGATGCCAGCTGCATCCAGGGGTGGGCTATGGTGTCCTTATCCGGGAGGAGCTGTTCCTTCAAGCCGTAGATGATTTTACAATGTTTATGTAGTGCATGTTGTGGATTGCATGGCTGGGGATGGTTGCACTTCAGAAGCAAGGTGGTTATGTAGGTGTCCATGGTAACACGGCAGGTTAGCTTGGTGTAGTTCCACTTGATATCTATGCCAGAAAATTTAGTACCAATCCAGTCTGTGGTGACCGTGTAATGCTCTTGGAGAGCGTGCAGGAGGTTTTTGGCATGTCTGCTCTCAGAGGATTGGATGCCAAAGTCATCAACTATGAGGACAAACATGACTGGTCTCCATCTGTGGCGCCAAAGGCCTGGTGTTGTGGTGCATTGGTAGTATCCGTTCAGTTCCAAGCATTGGGTGAGCAAGTTGACGGCCAGTTTGCCAGCCTCTTTGAGGCCATAGATGCCTTTCGTTACTTCGAAGTAGATGTAGCCATTCTGGGCAAAGTTGTGGAGGCCATATTCCGGAATGAAGTCTTTGGGAATATCGATGAGTTTGATTTGGGCATATTCTGGTCTGTAAAGTCACGTGCCAAGGTAGAAGTTGGAGATGTCAAACAAGGCAAACCGTACCGTAGGCATGGAGAGAATGCTGTTGTGGAGAAGTTTGATGGTTTCTAAGGAGCTGGTTTTGGTGCTGTAGTCTCCAGGGTAACGGATGCAGTCACCTCCTAGGGTGATTCGCATACGGTAGGGTCGGCTTTCTGTGGGCGGAGTTTGCAGACCATGCCGGTGTAAATGATATCTTGTTTGTGTTGGTTTGGGATTTCATGATACTGGATAGGCTTGAAAGTGTTAGTGCCTTCAATGTGCTTCTTGTGTGGATGCGTGGTGTGTCTACCGATGTCTTGGCAGAGGCAGCCCAGTTCATAGGCGTAGGACGTATCCCATGTGGCTTTGTGCTTGGGGTGACATCGCAGTTGCCTGTGCTCAAGTGATTGACCAGTGTCCTGATCCAAGATGGGCATGGCCACCGCATTTGGTTAGTCATTTGTAGTTTCAGCTAAGACTGCGAATGTGCTGAGGGAGGGGTTAAGTGCTTGTAGGCGAGCACGTGTGCGGGCAGCGACGGGTTGTGCATCCGTTGGCTGGGGGTGTAGCTGGGTGCACTTTGGTACAGTGTGCCAAGGGGTGTCTGTTGAAGCAGGGCTTGGTGTGGTGTCCCTTGTCAGGGGTCTGTTGACATCCTTGGAGGTAGTGCTTGCACCCTAGGAAGTATTGTGTCGTGGTTGGGTGCAGTAGTGGCGTAGTGGTGGATGATGTCTCGCAGCTTGTAAATGGCTTGTAGTTGTGCTGTTGGAGATTTTGTGGCAAGGTGTAGTTGTTGTAGCCCAGCAATGATTTTGTCCTCAGCTGTTAGGTCAGGGGAGGGAAGGTAATGGAGTCTGAACTTCATGGCATCAGTTATGGCAACGGCCTGAGATTCTTTGTCAAGGACGCAGTAGCAGCGATAGTGGCAAAGTGCTGGACCAGCGTAGAACCCTTCATGGCTGCGATAATCCCAGAAGCAATGTGTAGTGGCTTTGCTATGAATGAGTATGTGACACCCAGCTGGTTTCAGTGGTGTGGCATTGAAGTTGAAGGTACCAAACAGGTCTTTGTAAGCAGAGTGTTTAGGGTTGTAGTGACTGGCATGGAGGAGGCTCAGCATGAGCTCTGCATGTGGAATGAGCAGGTCCCAATGGTCTGCTGGGAAGGAGGGAGATGCTCCCTCCAGAACGGCCAGGAAGTGGTCTTTGAAAGTGTGTATGGCGCGTTCAGCGGCATTGGGGCAATGGACATGTGGTGGTACGAGTTGGAAGGTGCATCCATTAGAGGTGATGGCATGTCAGAAGGCAAGACTGGCTTCATTATCTAAGATGTGCACCATGGGCTTGTGGTTGGCGGTGGATAAATGAGCATGTATGTCCTGATAGGCAGCAATGCGGTGCGCATCATGCTTGCTGGGGAAGGGGTGTACTAAGATGGCATTGGTGTCTGTGTGGAAGGCAATCATGATGTATTGGTTCCCACTGCATGCCCTTGGGTGGAAGCGGCCAGTGTCATCCATGAAGATCTTGTTAACTGGGATGGTGAAGAGGTTGATGGCCTGTTGTGGTAGTGCGGGTTGCGCCTGCACACAGGACATTGCTCGATCAGTAGATCTGATGTGTTGCCATGGTTGGACCATGTGGCATTGGATGGTAGCATTGGCATTTGGACAATACTTAGCTAGTAGCATGTAGGTGAGGCCAGGGCATGAATTATAGAATCAGTACTTTATGGCCTGAAGCCATGTCGATTTAACTGGGTACCCGGCTGAGGCATGCAGGAAAGCCACCAATGCCCGTGTGGTAAGAAGATCATGGGTGGGCAGGTGTGTATGTACACAGGGTGTGGTGGGCCATTTGGCTTGTGACAGAGGGTGTAGTGGGAGGGTCTCCATTGTTGCCTTTTTGGTTGAAGTAGGAGGTGTTAGCATGTTAGCTGTCGGGGCAAAGGGGGTGCAAGGTCTTGCAATATTGAGTGCCAGGGAGTGCTGCGGCGGGGATAAGTTGATTTGCCAGAGTCGTGGTCCCTGTATGTCATGGGTACCACTGAGGATGACTGTATCTGTTGGGTCTGTTATGGTGAGAGAGGTGGCAGTGAATAGGGCTTTGCAACCTGCATGGCATAATTTTCTGATGCTGATAAGGTTGTGTGTGAGTCCCGGTACAATAGGGCCATGCTGGGTATCCGGTGGGATGACCGGCAGGTTGAGGGTAGCCTTGCCTGAGGAGAATAGTGGTTGGCCCATTGCCATACTGATGGTGGTACACGGAGCCTGTGTGTTGACATTGGTTAGTGGGGCATGGGGTAGGAAGTAGTGGCCACTGGCGCCTGTGTCTGCAATGGCCAGGTCTGAGAAGTGGGATGGGCTACAGGAGGATGCAGTAGTGAAAATATTATAGTGTGTCAAAGAGTCAGTTGAAATACTTAGGGCTGCATCTACCGGCCTATCCTGTCAGTTGTCCCACCCCTTGTTCACCACGCTGCCACCAGTAGTGTTGCGGCCTGTGTCCCTGCATCTTTGTGCCCCTCTGCTTTCTTGGCACAGGTAGCACTGGAGTGTCCCTTGAGTACCCGGAACCCGTTTGTCTAGCAGTATCCTCCAGGTGTGGTGGGTAGGGTGAGGATGGTGCGGGTGTTTGCTCGCATGCGTTGGGGTTCTTGCGGTGGTGCCGTAGTTGGTGTGTGGTGTGCAGAGGCCAATATGGTGTAGGCCGCCGTGAGGTTGGCAATGCTCACAGTGAGCGCAGTCACATTTGCCACCAGTGCGATATTGGCATCCGTCGGATATTGTAGAGTGGTGCGTTCTGCTGTGGCCACTGCTGCAAGGTTGTTAAGGTAGCCGTCAAGCCGAGTAAATGTATCCCCTGGCAGGTGCAAGTTGTCTTCCACAAAAATGGCATTGGCAGTAGCAGCACAGGAGACCAGCATTTGTCGCCCCTGGTTGCTGTTGGCAGCACAATAGTGGGTTTTCCACGCGGTCCATGTTTTTGCTGCACAAGGCTTGGATTCGAAGTCATCGGTTGGGCCGGGAAAATGATTTGAGGCTATGACGACTGTGGATGCATTGGCAAGGAGTTAGTCATTCATCATGGGGAGGTTGGCCCACGTGAGCTTGTGCTGTGCCACCTCAAGCATGTTGATGTACTTTGGAATGCCATCGGCCAATGCATAGAATTCCAATGAGTTGGTTGGGAGGTTGACAAGTTCACTGGGGTGTTGGCCTCCACAGTTGTCGTCAAGGTGGGTAAGGAGTTGTTTGGCCATGACGTGCATGTAGAATGACAGTTCATGGTGCAGGTCACGGTACCAGATCTCTTCCACTGCTAGGCGGATGAACTTTGCAGTTGTGTGTTCAGCCGCTTCGAAGGAGGCAAAGTCACGGAGAACAATGGCATGTTATTGGCTTCGAGGCGGGCCAGGATGACTGCTGTAGCCGCATTGTCTATGATGGGATACACAGGCAGGCACGGCGGAGGTGGGAATGGTGTGCTCCACGTGGCCGTGTATGAGGTGTTTGGCTCTATGAGGCCGATGAGATTGTGGGTGCTATCCTTGTCATAGGGAATGTCAAGGAGGAGGGGATGAAGGATGTTGCAATGAGCGGTGAGGTCGTCGTCGCTGGGCTGGCCCAAAATGGTATGAATCATCGTTGCCACAGTGGTGAAATCGATCTCTTCTGGTGTCATGATGGTGTTGCTACATGCAGAAGGAAGTTTTGACTGGTGTGTGGTCGGTGGGTGTGTTGACGATGGTGTTGTCGGATGAGGAGAGAAGAAGTCTAAGTAGGTATCAAGAAGAGCACCATGGTGGTGATAAAATCTACGTACTAGATTTATGAGTGCGGTGCTCTAACTACTCTAGCAGACAAAAAGCAGCCCCAGGTGTGGGTAGTTCCATGGCTGTATAAGTAGGTGGCGGCCAGGACCTGTGGGGTCCCTACATGGCCCTGAGGTCCCTATATGGCCCTAAGCCTTAATTTTACTTAGCTACAATTATAAGTCACCCATGACCATACTCTCACACAATGGCAACTACAACTTTTTCAAATCATGAACAAAAATGGGTGTCCACCAGCATCAAACTTGTAGGCTGAAGCATATCACCGTGATGAATTTAAGCAATGGAATGAAATATCATCTACAGAGGTGCAGTTTACACAAAAATTGGTGTATAATGAGTTTATATTTTGTAATCCCTGGATGCCACTAAGATTATTTATGGTGAATGTATGCTTGGAACTTGGCACTTGGAATGAATTGTGATTGTCAGAGGATCAAGAAGCGCAGGGATTGATCTGACACCCAAACCATACAGTCAGGGCTATGGTGGATATTGTAGAGAATTGAGAGTGGTTAATGTGGATGTCGGTTTTTCATGGGCTCATTTGCACCGTCTTCACATGAAGAACATCTTTATAGAAACTAAGAAATCCCATATGAACTTGTCATGGTAATGCAATGACAATTATCATTTTCTACTTAGCAGTCGTGCAATATTTACTTGTGTTAAAAGTGAACACAAGCTAATGGCATTAATAGAAAAAAAGAGGAATATGATACACAGGAAGAGAGCAGTAATATCATTTACTGTGAATAAGATACCTGGAAGATGATTTGCAAAGTGGGTTGAGGAAGTTGCTGCAGCATTATTTGAGGATGCATTTGGTGGTGTAGAGTAATTTTTTTGTTTGCTGTTTTCTTGTGCATGGACTGGTCATATCATGGGTGGTATGGGGGGCAGTCTCAGAAATAATATAAAAATAGTATAAGATTAGTTTTTGGACATGGATTTTTAAGCTACATACTCTAGAACTCTTGCTAGAATGTGTCCAAGTAATGATTTGTGGAGGAGAAACCAATAAAAAAGAAAGGTATTTTATCTTAAAATAATTTTTATTAAGCGCAAAGTGAGACTCTTCTTCATGATAATGACATTTTAATATTTACTTATGTGATTGAGAGTGATTCTATAGGTAAATCTATCATAAAACTTTTTATGATATTGTCAGGCGTTTATCGGGCCCAACCTTACAGTTACCCATACCCATACACAAAGTTAAGCTAATTTTTTATAGTCCTGTATCTGTGTGTGTTTTTGTATTTCCCTTCCTTACAGTTCACCTACACATTCTCGAGTTGGAGTGCTGCTATTACTAGGTAACACACGATGGATCTTTTGAGATTCAGCGAAATCATAGATTCTTTCACGTACGTCAAAGGAAAAAATGTGACGTCATCTATGATATTGAACGCATGGGTTGGCGCAATCTGACTTTGGCACAAATCAGATTTATAGGAAGAACGTTGCATGATGGTGTGACTGCAACACATAAAATGTGTTGTAAACCACGGGTACACCGCCCTTACAGTAACAAAAAAGTCACACACGCGTACCCCAAAATTCAGTTGATTTTGGGGTGAGCTGGATTTTGTGCTCATAACCTGTTACACGAAAGTTATCCTTCAATACCAAGTGACCTTTCTGGTTGTAAGGACGGAGATTCACGTACACAAACCCAAACTTCACAAAAAATTGAACTTCGGGTATGTGTACAGGTGACTCTAAGGTCGGTTGGAATCTCATGATCCCAGGAAATTCAACTTTGGAATCTCTTGATCCCAAAAAGACGAGAAAAATCCAACCCAGATGTCTGAAAAAAGGCCCTAAAGAGCTCTTTTTAAAGTCTTGTTTGAGAGGACTCCCATGGAGAGCCCCTGATGAGGTTGAGAAACAACCCCAGCACTTCACTGTACCCATTGCACTAGTAGAAATTGGTACTCTGCTCAAGCTAGAAAGAGTTGGCATGATGCCTGTTGTGCACATGCATAAAAAAGACCACAAGTATGTATCTTTGATGTGAAAGTGGCAGGAGGGGTACTCATTACCATAGCTCAAGAATTGGCATGCTGCTTGTTGTGCACATGCATGAAAAAGGCCACAAGTATAAACTGGTTCCAGCAGTACTCAGTACCAAAACTCTATAAAAACCTAGAATTAGGTCACCTATCAGGGAGTTATATGAAATCATGCCCAAAAGGTGTGTGTAAAAAAAGCATTGGGACTCTGTCCCACTAGCATAAGTTAGTGTCATTTTTAGACATCTATCACACAATAGGCTTCTTCCCAAAGATAGCCGTACCCACACATTGTGCAGTGTTTCATTGCTATATAAAAGCGGAGTACATTTAGTACAATAATTGTGTTAATTTGCATGTTAAGTACACGTTGATTAGTTTCTATTGAGTTTCCATACACCAAGAAGCATTTAAATTCCCAAACAATTGGAAAAGCCCAATTCAATTGGAGTGAGTCACGTCACAGTCCATGCCAATCGCTGACCATCTCAACAAGCTGAGAGAAACTACGGCACAGTCCCATTTGACAGCCCAGTCACGCAGAAGCCTCATGGAATTCTTTTGTAATGAACAAACAACTACGTGCTTAACAAAGCCAGGGAATAGTAAAAAGGTCTGGCAACTAGTTTATTGCCCAGAGGCAAGCTATGTTTGAAATCGTAGAGTGCCTATAGATAAGACCTACATCTGATCCTGGTTAACTATCATAATGATGCAGAGTCACATTTTTTATGACTGAGGATCCATGGCGGCGCATTGGTCCCTCAGAACGCAACCATTCAAAAAGGTACCCTGCTTGCCGACCTATTGTAAAAACATTTTGTGAATACCTGATTCTCTTGTGAATTGTCACAAATATACTTCCTTGGTTTGAGGGAAAGTTCGTTTGAGCAAACGAAAAAGTAAGATTTTAAAAATTTCTTACAGAACTTCAAACACATCATATACTGTATATACAATTGTTTGAGGTAACCCTGGTTATAGCACAGATTTATGAAAAATCTTGTAGAAACAGAAAACAAAAACACTGTGTGAGATAACTGCCAAAATGTTCGACCCCGAACTATCAGGTGCCCTTCTCAATAGTGTGAACCCCCCTTGTAAACTCCAAGAAGGAGAAGGGAGGTCACTACTGTAGTTCTATCAAGTATGTGCTGGTTCAGCACTAACCAAGCAAGGTTGCACAGAGGACTGAAAATCAATCATTGTTGGGTTTTGAAACCCTGGTAAAGCACCACCACAGTAACAATAGGGAACAGAAGTCTCATGTTCCAACTGGGAACACCCATATCTCCTACCTACCTGAATAGGCTAGTGTCAAACTCTTGACATATGCTGATTGTGAGCTCTCTATATGTTATAGGAAGGGTGCCATTATGTAAGTGGCAAAACCAACATATGACCTTTGTCCTAGGACTAGTTTCAAAAAAAATAGTTGTTGAGATTTTCGAACAGCAAAATCATTTGATCAAGTCAACTTGCTAGTGATATTCAAAAGATCTGCTATGAACTGTAAACCAAGTATATATTGGTATCCAGGACAGACAAGAAAAGCACAGAGCTAACCACTCAATGTGTAGTGCTCGTAATAAGCATAAGAAAGCAAGCACAAGAGCTCACCACTCCAGTGCAGCACTCAACTGGAGCATAATAATAGGCAGACAATCGAATCAGCATCAACATAGTTGATACTCACTACACAACAGCTCAAAATATGAACTTGTTACTGAAGTGTCTCAACAATTGAGACCCTGTTTAATTGAGTTCACATGGTTGGAATACAAGCCTGTCGCCCTAAATGCTTCAGTTCAGGATGATACCCGAACTCTTTAGTTCGAACCAAAGTACACTTGACAGAGCACAACCTAGTAAAATACAAGTAAGAATAAGAGAACCTTATCTTGTAGACAGGAGGTATTAGTCAACAGTCCTTGTCAGATTTGACTGCGTAACAAAAACAATTCCACAGAAATAGATTGTACTGGATATACAATAAGAATCCATTAAAAGGCAGAAAATGGACACCTAGTTAGGAAGCTGTTCCAGCCAGAAGAATTCTGTATGGTACCACTGACATCAAGCTGTCTCTGCAAACACAAGGACTTAAGCATATGCCTTAAACTCATTAGCCTTGACACTGACAATCCAGATTGTAAGGAAATCTGAGTTCGTAGGAGTACAAAATAATCGAATCTGTTAGTTAAAATGTTAGCAAAAGCGGACCTGTTAGTAAGTATGTTAGTAAATCGAAAAAAATGATGAATTTTGTTAGGAGCCCCAAATATCTAACAGATTAGCTAACAAGGCCGATTTCGAGAAGGTTTCTGCCCCGTATTAAATGTACATACAGGTGTTAGAAAGCCCTTTGCTTTTTACTAACAGCTTACTAACAATTCGTTTGCAGTGTATTGGCGGTGAAACTGTGAAGCCACGAAAGGAAGAGAGAGGAAGAGACCAAAGACAACTCTGGTGTCCCTAACTTGGTAGAGACCACGAGGCATAAGTCATCGTGGGAAGAAATTAGCTGTATCTCGGCTGATTGTTAAGTACACCGTGCCTTGACACATAATATACCACCCGCATTGTGTGCATGGTGAACAGGGTCTGACGCAGAGCGCGGTCAGAGAAGAAGCGCCTTTGGCACAAGAGATAAAGCCAGTGTTGGCAGTGAAACTGCAAAGCCAAGCGAGGATGAGAGGAAGCCAAAGGCATCTCTGATGCCCCCGACTTGTCAGAGACCATGATGCATATTTCATCAGTGGGAAGATATCTGGAGCGATTTGCGCAACAGAGGAGTATATCTGGAGCGCTTCGCGCAAGGGAAGTTAAAGAGAGAAAGATGCGGGAGTAAGGTCACGAGAGGGGCCGAAAGTGGCGAGGAGTGTCGAGGGTAGTCCCAGAGGAAAACAGAGTGTTCCTCCGATTGTCGAGGAGACGCAGAGCGCAGTCTCCGGAGGCGTAGATGCAAGATCACGCGAGGACGAGCTGCAGAGATGGAACTGTGTAGCACAGTTCACCCAAACAGGCCTCCTGAGGGGAGGGGCAACAGCGCACACACGACAATCAACCAAATCAATGGGAGCGGGGTGGTGCCGAGCGGAAGCTCTTTTGGCACCAACCCCCGTATCCCAACACTCCATGCGGCAAACAACACAAGAATCAACAGAAACCAAACAGGGTGGCGGGGGCCTTCCGCCACAGCAAAATGCGGGGGTGGTCGAGTTCCGGGTTTTTTGGGAACCAGGCAGCCCGAGCGCAAACACAACCCCAGCCGACAGACTTGGGGCATGAAACCATGGCTAGCAGGGGCGATCGCGCCCCGCCTGCAACAACAGTGGTCTGCGAGCGAGAGGTGACAGAGAGCCGTTCCTCCGTCGCAAGACCCAACAACAAACAACGACGACGAGGCAGACAACGCCCCGTCGACGACGGGAGCGATTCGCCAACAAGAGGGGGCAGAGCAAGCTGCCTACAAGCGAGAGGGGGCGGAGCGCAGCCCCTCCATCGTGAGGCTAAAATTTTTTGGAGGGTTTTGGAGGTTAAATCCGATGGGAGGGGATCAATTGGAAGGTTGATCACTGAGGGAGATTGTAATGGGTCATCTCTCCCTTTTTAGGTTGTATCTGAAATTGTCCATGACACATTCATGCATACCTCATCCTAAGTACAGTCACTAATATTTAACCCCAAACCAATGTTGTTGCCCACCAAGTCTTTTTTGGAATCATAACAAAGTGTATAAATATCACAAGAGTTTACAGCACTTAAATAACAACTACTCTACAACTCAACAACACTTTCCATTCATTTTGGAAGTAGTTTCTGATAATGTTCAACATCCCCCATCACCATGTTCTGCAAGCAAAGCTCTGGATATTGTTTTGGCACATTTACATTTTTCACCAACCACACGCAAAATTCCAACCCTTTTTTCAACCCCCCACACAAAAAAAAAACCTTTTTTTTTAGAAAAAAAAATTTTAATTTTTTTTTTCCCCCCCCACCACCCTTTTTTTGCCCCCCCCCCCAAACTTTTAAACCTTACAACACTGCAAACGAATTGTTAGTAAGCTGTTAGTAAAAAGCAAAGGGCTTACTAACATGTGCATGTAGGTTTAATACTAGGCAGAAACCTTCTCGAAATCGGACTTGTTAGTTAATCTGTTAGATATTTGTGGCTCTTAACAAAATTCATCGATTTTTCCGATTTACTTACATACTTACTAACAGGTCCGTTTTTGCTAACATTTTAACTAACAGATTAGAATATTTTGCGTGTCGATGAACTCCAATTTCCTTACTAACATATTTACTAACAAGTACTCCCCCCTCCGGGTAGTAGGAGTAAACACGAAAAATAACATGTTAACTCTGTCCCTACAAAAACCATTTTTGAAATGTAATAATATTTCGAACAATAATTTTGAAATTTAGGTTTACAATGGGGACAAAAACAAATATATCAATTCACAACAACATCATTTGTTTAGATTGATGCAATGGGAGGGAAGTTCTGTGGGAGTGGGGGTTATATTTCATGGTTGTGGTGGGGGTAGTGGGAAGATGACATGATGAGGGCAAATAGTAATTTCAAATTAAATAGTTTGGCAAATAAAAGAATTGAAAAACTAACCATGGGTGTAGTCAATTGTCCTCCCTCTTTTTCAGGCTTTAGATTTGAGCCACGGGAGGGCGCGGCGTGGGTGTTTAACTCATGGAGGGGGGCAATGGCAGAAGATGGCAGGTCAGGGACGGTGGTTCCCAATTAAATAGTTGACAAAAAATAATAATTAACAAAAACTCACAAATTGTGTGGTCAATTGCCCGGCTTCTTTTTATAGCCTTTCAATTCAAGCCACGGGAGGGCGCGGCGTGGGTGCTTAACTCATGGAGGGGGGCAATGGCGGAAGAGGGCAGGTCAGCTCCGACATGTCAAATATTAAATAATGGAAGAAAATAAAAATTAGCACAACTCACCACTTGCACGGTCAATTGACCTGCTTCTTTAGGGGCTTCTGGATTGAAGCCACGAGAGGGCGCGGCGTGGGACGTGGGGTTTTGAAAGTCATAGAGGAGGGCCATTGCAGAAGATGTCAGGACAGCACGAGGGTTTCAAATTAAACAATTGACCAAATTAAAAATCGCGATTCTCACCACCACTTGCACGGTCAATTGTCCAGCTTCTTTTCTCGGTGTTAGATTGAAGACGCCGTAAGAGCGCGGCGTGGGGCATGGGGCGTGGGGTTTTGAAAGTCATGGAGGGGAGTGGCAGAAGATGGCAGGACAGGGCGTGAATTTCCAATTAAATAGTTTGGCAGACAAAAACATTGCGAAACGCAACAACCAACCTACCTTTTTGCCACATCGCAGGGCGCCGTGTTGCCAAGAGCTGGTTCGAGAAGACGCGCCAACTTGCAGCTCAAAAGTCCACCAAAATGCTAAGATACGTGGGGGAGATTGTGGTGACATTCGAAATCCCATCTTGCTGTAGTGAAGTCAATTTTTATGTGTGACAAAAATAATGGGCGCGGCAACTGCGTGCATCGTGCAACACAGTTAACACAAAGTGATACCTTCTATGTGTCGAAATCGACCTGACAACTTTCGAATAAATGTTAATGATATAAAGGTCATACATAAAAAATGAAATACTAGAGACAACAAAATTTTATCTAAGACAAAAATAATTATCATGACATATAACAGCATGAAAAATGAATATATATTATCAAGACACCATTCAAACATGAACAGGCAAATGCATTTTGTGCAAGCTTTCATTTTGCCTGAGAATTGATATCATTTCATGGTGGATTTGGTATCATAAACTTTTACTGATGAAGGCTACACTTCAAGTTTGGTTGAAGTTTTGTGCCATAAAGTATGTTGATTAACTTATACTGTACTTGGTATGTGAAAGGGTGACTGTGAGGTTTGGTGATATCATAATCTGAGTGGTATGTGGGGAAAAAGAGCATCCGTGTGTAGTCGTAAAAGTAAGATATTATTTTTGGTGTCATCCAGGAGCTCGATGTTCACATATATCTTTGGCATCTGTATTATAGTTTCATCCATTATTGAAACAAAATTTTCACAATGCTTCATGAGAGAAAAGCAACAGATAATCATTCCATTTGATCATTGCATCTATTATGTCAGTTCATGAGATATTATGGCAGTAGTAATGTTCACATCAATCAAACAGAATTTGGATGGATGTGCTCGCAAGTGAGATAACAGGAAAACTTAGGAAAAGTAGACAGGAGAGATATTTTGAGTAATGACAGATGTCAAAGGGCAATGAAGAGGTAATCAATTGTCATAAAGTATGCCCATTTACTTATATTGTATACTTGGCATGTGAACTTGTGACTGTGACGCTCAGTGGTATCATAATCTGCGAGTGGTAACTGGAGAAAAGTGAGCATCTCAAAAGAGTAATATCATATTTTTGTCATCCAGAAGCTTCATGCTTGCTTATATCTTTGGCATCTGTGTAAGTATTGCAACCAAAATTGCATCAAGTTGTGACAATGCTTCTTCAGAGCTAGGTTGCAAATTACCCAGTAATTCCTCAGAATTTTAGGATTACTGCTTGTAATATTTCCTTTTTTGGAAGGAAGGCAGTATTTGTCACAGTGAAATTACTGTCAAACTAACCTCAAATTAGGGCTGGGGTATTATGGAAGTCAATGAAACTTGGCAAGCTGAAAGTTGGACATTATTACAGGAATGGATGCTTTGATCAAATAGGTTGATTTTTAATACAATAACATCATCAATATAGTCCTCTTTAAAGTATTTGGAGCGAGTGCACTTGAGCTTGAATTGGCATTGAAGATAGGATGGCATGTCTCCATAGAGAGGCAAATAACATTATTGCTTAATTAATTCACACTTCTTCATTGTGATTGGTATAATACAATTGTATTGCTGCGCTGCAAATTACCCAGTAATTCCACAGCAATTTAGAATTCCCTGGTAAGGTTGCCTTTTTTATTAGAGGCGAGGTGGTTCTTGTCATCAAAAATTTATGTGTAACTATTAAAAAAATTAGGATTGGAGTTAGAGATATCAATGAGACTCCTATACTGACAAGTCAATGGAGAATACACAGCCAGTTATGGGGAATTACCAAGATGACTGCAACAGTTATATTTTGGGAGTTTGATGACAGTAACAAAGGAATTAATTTGCAACCTAGTTGTATTGTGCCCAGGAGACGGTCAAACATTGCAAATGATGATGTTAGATAAGGTCTTGATGCCACGGTTAATGTGAAATCATTGAATATGGCAAACTTGGAGTGTGCTCCTTTGGATCTTTTTATTCTTTACCAACTGAACTGTAACAATCACTCTGGAGACTGCTACACATAGTGCAGCTATAATAGAAGAAGCACATCAAAAGATAGCCAAGAAATGACCAATTTTAGCACACTGAAAACAATTGATGCTTGTAGAGTAGAATACACTGTTGCAAGTGAGTAGTGGTGGAGTGAACATTATCAGTATAGACAGCTGAAACATTCGATGGCTTGATTGAATATTATACATGAACAAATTGTCTTACATTATTTTTTCTATGTTGGGAAGACAGACAGAGCCTATGGTCAATGGGGTAGCATATTCCTTAAAGTAATGAAAAAAATTCAATTTCTGCCATAAAACTCTAACTGAGTCCGGTTGCAGAAGCACCACTATTCTTGACAATCACATGTTGTACTCCACTCTGTTGTTGGAAATCTAACCAGGTTTCTTTTCATTGGTCTTACCTGTGAATGGTATTTTGAATTTATGAGTCATTATGATGTGTGTATTGGTAAGAATTAACATTTTGATCAGATTTTTCAAGATGTTTGATGAATTGCTGCACTTTTTGGTTTTTTCATGAACTCTGTCACAGATATTAGATTTTGGAGAGATACCTTTTCAAGTTTGTGACTATGAACTCTGATGCATTCTACATGTGAATCAAGCACTAGAATGGCATCTTCCCAATAGGAATGGGGCAGGAGAAAAATTGGGTGTGGTATTTTGGCTAAGTAATTCAGCTGACTATTTTATGAATCAAACACACAATTGATTGTGTTAGGGTTCAACTTCTTTTTAGAAAGTTCCTGAACTTTAGGACTTTGTAAATTGATCTTATTAAAGGTGCTTCGCAGCATAGGTATTAATTTGGACAGCAAAATTTTCATAAGGTTGATTGTTGGGTGTGGGCCTATTTTAGACTCTCAGCTTTCCTCGAGAGTGGGCCTATTTTATACTCTCAGCCTTCCTCGAGAGTGGGCCAAGTTTATACTCCCGGCTTCCACGAGAGTGGGCCTAGTTTATACTCCCGGCTTCCACGAGAGTCTTGGTAACTATGAAGGGGGAAGGTGCTTATGGGGGTAATAGGTTTGGAGGGGAGATGCTGTTGTTGGAGGTCAAGATGCCATAGGGGAGAGATGTTTATTTGGCGGCGGCGGTGGCGACGGAGGGCATGGAATGGAATTCAAGAGAGGAAGAGGGAGGCAACGATGGAGGAGGCAGGAGTTGGAAATGGTGGATGGAGACAAAAGAGGAATCAAGAGAGGAAGGAGGCGACAATTTTGAAATGAAAGATATCAGAGCACAGAAATCAGATCTCGTTTCGCCAAGAGAGTCAATGCCCACGAAGGACAAGGGTACCACAAATGACGCGACCACGATCACATTCCATGCAAATCAATCAATGCAAATCAAAACATCACCCCTTCTCCCCAGTCCAGTTCAAACAACAAACAAGAGAGGAAGAAGGAGGAGACAATTTTGAATCTTCATTCAAGAGAGGAAGAGGGAGGCAACGATGGAGGAGGCAGGAGTTGGAAATGGTGGATGGAGACAAAAGAGGAATCAAGAGAGGAAGGAGGCGACAATTTTGAAATGAAAGATATCAGAGCACAGAAATCAGATCTCGTTTCGCCAAGAGAGTCAATGCCCACGAAGGACAAGGGTACCACAAATGACGCGACCACGATCACATTCCATGCAAATCAATCAATGCAAATCAAAACATCACCCCTTCTCCCCAGTCCAGTTCAAACAACAAACAAGAGAGGAAGAAGGAGGAGACAATTTTGAATCTTCATTCAAGAGAGGAAGAGGGAGGCAACGATGGAGGAGGCAGGAGTTGGAAATGGTGGATGGAGACAAAAGAGGAATCAAGAGAGGAAGGAGGCGACAATTTTGAAATGAAAGATATCAGAGCACAGAAATCAGATCTCGTTTCGCCAAGAGAGTCAATGCCCACGAAGGACAAGGGTACCACAAATGACGCGACCACGATCACATTCCATGCAAATCAATCAATGCAAATCAAAACATCACCCCTTCTCCCCAGTCCAGTTCAAACAACAAACAAGAGAGGAAGAAGGAGGAGACAATTTTGAATCTTCATTCAAGAGAGGAAGAGGGAGGCAACGATGGAGGAGGCAGGAGTTGGAAATGGTGGATGGAGACAAAAGAGGAATCAAGAGAGGAAGGAGGCGACAATTTTGAAATGAAAGATATCAGAGCACAGAAATCAGATCTCGTTTCGCCAAGAGAGTCAATGCCCACGAAGGACAAGGGTACCACAAATGACGCGACCACGATCACATTCCATGCAAATCAATCAATGCAAATCAAAACATCACCCCTTCTCCCCAGTCCAGTTCAAACAACAAACAAGAGAGGAAGAAGGAGGAGACAATTTTGAATCTTCATTCAAGAGAGGAAGAGGGAGGCAACGATGGAGGAGGCAGGAGTTGGAAATGGTGGATGGAGACAAAAGAGGAATCAAGAGAGGAAGGAGGCGACAATTTTGAAATGAAAGATATCAGAGCACAGAAATCAGATCTCGTTTCGCCAAGAGAGTCAATGCCCACGAAGGACAAGGGTACCACAAATGACGCGACCACGATCACATTCCATGCAAATCAATCAATGCAAATCAAAACATCACCCCTTCTCCCCAGTCCAGTTCAAACAACAAACAAGAGAGGAAGAAGGAGGAGACAATTTTGAATCTTCATTCAAGAGAGGAAGAGGGAGGCAACGATGGAGGAGGCAGGAGTTGGAAATGGTGGATGGAGACAAAAGAGGAATCAAGAGAGGAAGGAGGCGACAATTTTGAAATGAAAGATATCAGAGCACAGAAATCAGATCTCGTTTCGCCAAGAGAGTCAATGCCCACGAAGGACAAGGGTACCACAAATGACGCGACCACGATCACATTCCATGCAAATCAATCAATGCAAATCAAAACATCACCCCTTCTCCCCAGTCCAGTTCAAACAACAAACAAGAGAGGAAGAAGGAGGAGACAATTTTGAATCTTCATTCAAGAGAGGAAGAGGGAGGCAACGATGGAGGAGGCAGGAGTTGGAAATGGTGGATGGAGACAAAAGAGGAATCAAGAGAGGAAGGAGGCGACAATTTTGAAATGAAAGATATCAGAGCACAGAAATCAGATCTCGTTTCGCCAAGAGAGTCAATGCCCACGAAGGACAAGGGTACCACAAATGACGCGACCACGATCACATTCCATGCAAATCAATCAATGCAAATCAAAACATCACCCCTTCTCCCCAGTCCAGTTCAAACAACAAACAAGAGAGGAAGAAGGAGGAGACAATTTTGAATCTTCATTCAAGAGAGGAAGAGGGAGGCAACGATGGAGGAGGCAGGAAATCAATCAATGTAAATCAAAACATCACCCCTTCTCCTGATTTCTTACAGTTCTTTTTGTGCTGCCACTCTGCTGAATTGAACGCGGCGACTGGGTGGCGGCAATGGTGGCGCAAAAGAGGGTCTGTGTGCTTCAATGCCACAGTTATCAGTTAAGAAATGAAAGCAGTAATTTAATTGAATAATTGGTGAGTAAAAAAATTGTAACATCATCAACACATGATCTTTTCTCACTGTTCTTTTAACGCGAGTGGGTGGTGGCAATGGTGGCTCAAAAGATGGTCAGTGGGCTTCAATACCACAGATTGTGCGTAAGAATTAAAAGCAGCAATTTAATTGAAAAAATGGTGAGTAAACAAACTGTAACACCTTTTTGCTTTGCCCCTCTTCTGAAATGAACGCAAGTCGGTGGCAGCAAACAGTGGAGCAAAAGATGTTCTGTGGGCTTCAATACCCCACATCGCGCCCTGATTTTAAACTTCTGTCCCTCTCTCTCACACACAAAGTTGTTCAGTCACCTTCTAACTCATCCACAGAATTGACAATTAAATTTTTTAATTGGTTCCTCCTGAGAGTTGGGATGAAATAATTATTATATCATCATTACCACAGGCCAAATGTGCTTGAGTAATAAAGGGTGTTGGGATTAGGGTTAGTTTTAGGGACAAAACAATGTATCAGAAAATCGGATGAAGACTTACCATAGTAGTTAGATTGATGGGTGTGCAAAAGACGACAGTACGTCAAAAGTCTATCCACACTTCACAGCCAGGTAAAACAACAATCAACAAAATGTACAAACAGACAGAAACAAACAGTCAGACACAATAACCCCTAACCCTA
The DNA here is from genome assembly GCA_013187285.1 of Cyclotella cryptica. Taxonomy (NCBI): domain Eukaryota; phylum Bacillariophyta; class Thalassiosirophyceae; order Thalassiosirales; family Thalassiosiraceae; genus Cyclotella; species Cyclotella cryptica. The sequence goes on from JABMIG010000105.1 coordinate 29,489, forward strand.
ACAATTTAATTGCAACCTTCAAACTAATCCACAGAATTGACAATTTATTTTTTAATTGGTTCCTCCTGAGAGTTGGGATGAAAAAATTGTTAGATCATCATTACCACAGGATTTGTGAAAAGAACCAAGCTGAACACAGGCTTACATTACATTCTCAAGAGCAAATTAATTTCAACGGCCCTACCACATATTTTTATCAATCAGACCGCCCTGCAAAAATCAATGCATGATTTTAAACTCCTGTCCCTCTCTCTCTCACACACAAAGTCGTTGACAATTCAATTGTCTCAACTAATATTTAAAAATTAATAGTCTCAAAACAGATCAATTTCTCAGAAAATCACATAAAAACTTACAATATCCAAATGTGCTGGATTAATAAAGGGTTGGGTGGGATTAGGGTTAGTTTTAGGGACAAAACAATGTATCAGAAAGTCGGATAAAGACTTACCATAGTAGTTAGACTGAATGGGTGTGCAAAAGACAACAGTACGAATTCCACAGATCGCGCGTAAGAATAAAAAGCAGCATTTTAATTGAAAAAATGGTGAGTAAAAAAACTGCTACATCATCAAAAGATGATCTTTTCTCACCATTCTTTTTGCTTTGCCGCTCTGGTTGAATGATCGCGAGTGGGCGACGGCGACGGCTGTGCAAAAGACGGTCTGTGGGCTTCAATTCCACAGATCGCGCGTAAGAATAAAAAGCAGCATTTTAATTGAAAAAATGGTGAGTAAAAAACTGCTACATCATCAAAAGATGATCTTTTCTCACCATTCTTTTTGCATTGCCGCTCTGGTTGAATGATCGCGAGTGGGCGACGGCGACGGCTGTGCAAAAAACGGTCTGTGGGCTTCAATTCCACAGATCGCGCGTAAGAATAAAAAGCAGCAATTTAATTGAAAAAATGGTGAGTAAAAAAACTGCTACATCATCAAAAGATGATCTTTTCTCACCATTCTTTTTGCATTGCCGCTCTGGTTGAATGATCGCGAGTGGGCGACGGCGACGGCTGTGCAAAAAACGGTCTGTGGGCTTCAATTCCACAGATCGCGCGTACGAATAAAAAGCAGCGATTTAATTGAAAAAATGGTGAGTAAAAAACCTGTTAAATCATCAAAACTAGATCTTTTCTCACCGTTCTTTTTGCATTGCCGCTCTGCTGTTATGAACGCGAGTGGGTGGCAACAACAGCGGAGCAAAAGACGGTCTGTGGGCTTCAAAACCACAGATCGCGCGTACGAATTAAAAGGAGCGATTTAATTGAAAAAATGGTGAGTAAAAAAACTGTTAAATCATCAAAACTAGATCTTTTCTCACCGTTCTTTTTGCATTGCCGCTCTGCTGTTATGAACGCGAGTGGGTGGCAACAACAGCGGAGCAAAAGACGGTCTGTGGGCTTCAAAACCACAGATCGCGCGTACGAATTAAAAGGAGCGATTTAATTGAAAAATGGTGAGTAAAAAAACTGTGAAATCATCAAAACTAGATCTTTTCTCACCGTTCTTTTTGCATTGCCGCTCTGCTGTTATGAACGCGAGCGGGTGGCAACAACAGCGGAGCAAAAGACGGTCTGTGGGCTTCAAAACCACAGATCGCGCGTACGAATTAAAAGGAGCGATTTAATTGAAAAAATGGTGTGTAAAAAAACTGTAAAATCATCAAAACTAGATGTTTTCTCACCGTTCTTTTGCTTTGCCGCTCTGCTGGAATGAACGCGAGCAGGTGGCAGCAACAGGGGAGCAAAAGACGGTCTGTGGGCTTCAGTGTGATTGACTGCAATGGATCCAAAATTTAACAATTTAATTGAAAAAGTTGAGCATATGTTGTGTATTGTAAGCATTTGCAATACAGACAAGAATGTCATGGGTATTTCCCGCCCATTTTTATTGTGTGAAGTGCGAAGTGCCTGATTGCCGTTGAGGGCCAGACTATATAGGGTGGGGAACTCCACAAATGTTAGCCTGCTCAAAAATTCTGCCTCTAGGTGTCCATATTATTTAGATGAAAGAATCTTGTTTTAGTACCTCATGTTAGTAAAATTGTAAGTGGGCAAGCGAGAGATAAATTTTTGCTAACATGTAAGTAAAAAATGAGAAAGAATCACCTACTCCTCCCAAGGAGCGCGACCGTTGAGTGCTGTTAGCTAATCTGTAAATAATTTTTTTTGCTAACCATGTAGCTAACAGAAACTTGCATCTTGCTAACAATTTGTTTGCAGTGGGGCGGACATCGGACTCAACACTGATGTATGTCTGTGTGTCCACAAAAAACTGTGACCTGGAGAAAGTAAGGACATTGGACATGTCCAGGAAATGGAAAAAAAAATTTTTACACCCTTTTTTTTTTTTTTTTTTTCTCCTTTTCTCCACACCTTTTTTGGCGGATTTACCAGGGGGCCACCCCCCCAAAACACCAAAATTCACAAAAAAAAATTTTGTTTGCTCAAATTTTTTTTTTTGTGGGGGGGGGGGGGGGGGGGGGGGGGGGAGGGGGGGGGGCTCTGGAATCTGTGGAAAATTCGATAATTTCTGCCTGGATATTGTTCTAAATATAGAATTAAGGAGACACCACAAACACCATGAACAGAACCTTCTACAACTTAATTTGATGACAGAAGGGGCCGGAGCAAAGAAAAAAGCTGATTGAACAATGATCTTAAGAATTGTTGATGACTTCATTGTTGAGTTTGTCGCAACAATGACAGAGACAGATGTGATGAAAGTTGAAAAATCATTGCTTGAAAAATATAATTTATCAGAAATAACAATGCGACTTTTAAATATTTAACAGATTTACATTCTTTCTGTGTTGACACATCAGTGAAAAGGTGCCTAAACAATTTACTAGTAAAGATCCTTGCCAACTTTTTGGCTGACGGAGGTCATATTTTTCTATAGACCCCAGATATACAATAAAAGAACTATCAGTACAAGTCAGAATCGAGTTTGGTCCACTATTTTTCAGATATCTTTGGCCACTGGTGTGGCATCAATATCCAATCTTTGAGACCCAACCAAGAATGCAAAACCCTTTGGGACTATCTCGAAAACTTAAGTCCAGCTCTACACGTCCTCAGCTTGTCGTAATCACCACCTCAAATTAGCACCCGTTAGAGGTCTATATTGAGTCAATGGTTCAAAGGCCAACATGTAGAAAATGGTATGTTTTCTACACTGATGTCCGCGATCATTGCTGATGACTAATTAAAGTATGCTAACTTAGGTTCCTCATGGGTCTTTTTACCCTTCCGCCCTTTTGTATCCAGGGGAATAATCGCCTTGGTGATTACCAACAGTTCAACTATTTCAAACCAGCTAGAAGATGGATCAATCATAGTCAGACACATGAAATCAATTACTGCCCCATCTGTACCTTTGATTGTGTACAGACCAATAAGGTCAACACAAAGTACATCCCAAGGGTTTGAGATGGCAAATTTAGTAGGGAGTTTCCCGTAATTATGCTTATGCCTCTTGTTGACTTGGCATACATGACAGTTTTTGGCATATTTACTGACGGTATTTCGCATACCTTTCCAGCACATTGCAGCACGAAGGGTTTCTTCGAGTCTAGTGTGTCCAGGGTGCTGTAGATAGTGGTGGTACCAACTAACTGCACGGTGTTGAAGATCTTTTGGAATGATCATTTGTCTGTCCTTGCACAGGAGTTCTGTACTTTTGACCAATTGTGTCATATTCAATCTTTCCAATTTTGTTCCATGTTGAATCCTGATGGTTCCATTTGTATGAACTGATGTGATAGTCCAAGGATCACTTTCATATCTACTTTCACCTTTGAGGAGTATACCATCTTTTCTAAGAAGTACTTGATCACCAACTTTGTAGTCCCAATCACAGCATGAGCAATTTTCCTGTTCTGTGTTTTGGTCTGTTTGGTGTTGCCTATATTCTCCAATTTTATTCCAGTCAGCCAGGAAAGGAATGTCAAACAACATGTCCCAACCAAAAATGGCTGCACCTGGAGAGGCTTTTAGTACTGTATGGTATGTTGAGTGAATGGCCCAAGCAACATTCATCACGAACTTGTCTATATTGCTTGGCTCTACTGAAGGGGCCATGCCTATTCCAGCTGTTTGGAGCATAGATGAAATCACCTGATGCACACTTTCTAGAATAGCAATCGCTTGTGGATTCTTGACACTGGTAGGCTTACTCGTGATCCCATATGAGTCACATAGGGCTTTGAAGTGAAGTTTGAATTTGCTTCCATTGTCATAAATTTTTTATTGACAGTGTGGATACCTACTAAACCAGGTCTTGTTCACTAAGTTGCGATCATTGCTGATGACTAATCAAAGTATGCTAACTTAGGTTCCTCATGGGTCTTTTTACCCCTCCGCCCTTTTGTATCCAGGGGAATAATCACCTTGTTGATTACCGGCAGTTCAACTATTTCAAACTAGCTAGAAGATGGATCAATCATAGTCAGACACATGAAATCAATTACTGTCCCATCTGTGCCTTTGATTGTATACGGACCAATAGGTTCCACACATAGTACATCCCAAGGGTTTGAGATGGCAAATTTAGTAGGGAGTTTCCCGTAATTATGCTTATGCCTCTTGTTGACTTGGCATGCATGACAGTTTTTGACATATTTACTGACGGTATTTCGCATACCTTTCCAGCACATTGCAGCACGAAGGGTTTCTTCGAGTCTAGTGTGTCCAGGGTGCTGTAGATAGTGGTGGTACCAACTAACTGCACGGTGTTGAAGATCTTTTGGAATGATCATTTGTCCGTCCTACCACAGGAGTTCTGTACTTTTGACCAATTGTGTTGTATTCAATCTTTCCAATGTTGTTCCATGTTAAATCCTGATGGTTTCATTTGTATGAACTGATGTGATAGTCCAAGGATCACTTTCATATCTACTTTCACCTTTGCGGAGTATACCATCTTTTCTAAGAAGTACTTGATCACCAACTTTGTAGTCCCAATCACAGCATGAGCAATTTTCCTGTTCTGTGTTTTGGTCTGTTTGGTGTTGCCTATATTCTCCAATTTTATTCCAGTCAGCCAGGAAAGGAATGTCAAACAACATGTCCCGTCCAAAAATGGCTGCACCTGGAGAGGCTTTTAGTACTTTGTGGTATGTTGAGTGAATGGCCCAAGCAACATCATCACGAACTTGTCTATATTGCTTGGCTCTACTGAAGGGGCCATGCCTATTCCAGCTGTTCGGAGCATAGATGAAATCACCTGATGCACTCTTTCTAGAATAGCATTCGCTTGTGGATTCTTGACACTGGTAGGCTTACTCGTGATCCCATATGAGTCACATAGGGCTTTGAAGTGAAGTTTGAATTTGCTTCCATTGTCATACATTATGTATTGACAATGTGGATACCTACTAAACCAGGTCTTGTTCACTAAGTTGCTGATCACGGCTGATGACTTATCAAAGTATGCTAACTTAGGTTCCTCATGGGTCTTTTTACCCTTCCGCCCTTTTGTATCCAGGGGAATAATCGCCTTGGTGATTACCAACAGTTCAACTATTTCAAACCAGCTAGAAGATGGATCAATCATAGTCAGACACATGAAATCAATTACTGTCCCATCTGTGCCTTTGATTGTATACGGGCCAATAAGGTCCACACATAGTACATCCCAAGGGTTTGTGATGGCAAATTTAGTAGGGAGTTTCCCGTAATTATGCTTATGCCTCTTGTTGACTTGGCATGCATGACAGTTTTGACATATTTACTGACGGTATTTCGCATACCTTTCCAGCACATTGCAGCACAAAGGGTTTCTTCAAAGGCTAGTGTATGTCCAGGGTGCTGTAGATAGTGGTGGTACCAACTAACTGCAAGGTGTTGAAGTTCCTTTGCGGAATGACCATCTTTCCGTCCTTGCACAGGAGTTGTGTACTTTTGACCAATTGTATCGAGTACTGGTCTTTCAGTGTCTTCAAGCTGGCATCAAGCTTTTGTGCTTCTGCAATCTCCCGTACTGTTAACAGGTATATTACATCTTCTTCGCTGCAGCTTGCAAATACCAGATTCATTTCCTCTTGGTATGCAGAGGTGTCAATTGCACTCTCTTCTTGGATGGTGTAATAACACCAGTATTTTGGAAAAAGGAATTCCAGTTTTCATGCTCACTCGGAACGGGTCCAATGTCTAAGCAAGAGATGGTGTCGGCAACAGTTTTATTTGTGCCTTTAATGTAAACAATTTCGGGGCCAAATTCCTTGAAGCAATCTCCATTGGTAGACATGGTCAGAGGTTAATCTGAGCGCATCCTGGATCAGATTTTTATGGTCTGTATAGACCTTCAATCTGTGTCCCCACAACATGCCTTTGAACTCTTTTAGTGTCTCCACTATGGCCAGTAGTTCAAGTTCGGTCATGCTACTTTTTTCTGTTGTGCCATTGACAGTTTCCTGCTGAAACATGCAAGGGGCCTATTACCCTGGGTGATAACTGATCCAAGTTGTTTAGACGAGGCATCAGTGTATATCTCAAATTCCCTTGAATAATCGGGATAGGCTAAGACTACATCCTTGGCAATTGTAGTCTTTACTTCATTGAATGCTTTTTGATGCAGCGCATCCCAGTACCATGGATGTTTCTTCTTCTTATTGTCTCTAGTGACCTTGATGTGACCACACTCTCCTACCAATGAGGTGACTGGGGCAAGCACTTCGCTGCGTCTTGCCCAAAGATCTCTATAGTACTGGACCATGCCCAGGAACTTCCGGAGGTCCTTGACATTTTTCAGCTGCATGTACCTTTTTCTGCTGTGGTTTAATCCCTGTATGTGTGACGGTATAACCTAGATATTCAGTTTCTATTGCACAGAAAGACAACTTTTGGGCATTGATTCGCAAGCCCGCCTCACGTAGCCTGGTAAGCACCTTTTTCACTTTGTCAAGGTGGTCTTCCAGATTTGCCTTTGTGATGCATAACAAATCATCAAGATAAGCTCTTACGAACTCTAAGGCTCCCATTAGTGATGACATTTTTGCTTGAAAAATGGCTGGTGAACCAGCGATGCCCATTGGCAACCGGAGGTATGAATACTTGCCCCATGAGAAAATGAGGGTACATATTTTGGATGAATCGGGGTCCAATCTAATGGTATAGTAACCCATGTTTAATTTTAGGGTTGTAGCATAGGTAAATCCTTCTAGCTCTTGCAGGACTGTACTGATTTTGGGTAATGGAAATGGTTATCTGACTAGTCATTAATTTACTTCTCTAAAATCAGTGAGAAAGCGTACAGTTCTATCTTTCTTTGCAATGATAAATGATGGTGATGCCCATTCCAATTCAGCATAGTCTATTTAGTTCTTTAATAGTCATTTCTTTACGCGATGTAGGTACTGAGTATGCCCTACCATAATATGGTTTCGTGCCTTCCTTGAGTTCAAGGGACACGGGCTCTGTATTCCAATCATGTAGTGTTCCATCAAAAAGTTCCTCAAATTATGTGAGCAACTCCAGTAACGAGTTTTGGTCCTGGAGGCTAAGGTGAGTACAATTGGTGCTAACAATTGATTGGAGGTCTGCCTTTTTATAATTCGCATCTAGGATTTTAACTACTCACTGTGTTGCTTCCTGCATACTTTGCGGTTCGTTCGCCGTGCTGTTCTTGGCAGCCCAGGCTTTATCCAGGTTAGATGTGGTCAGACTATTGACATCTCTCATTGGCAAAATGACGTGGTCAATGATAATTTCTTTTGTTTGAAAATCTAGAACAATTCCGAGCTCTTTCATGGTCTTACATCCAAGAATGAGGTCAAACACTGGCTTGGTCATCTTTTTCTTATCGTACTCTACTACGTCTGGAATCACTAAGTACTCCTTCCTGTTCGAATACTTAAAGAATATTAAGTTAACTTTACTCCTTTCTTTCGTTACGAGCTCCCATTTGATGCGTGTCAAGACTTTGGCACCTGTCTAGTCAAGTAGGGAAAGTGTTTCTCCGTTCCTTTTGCATGGAACAGGAGATCACCATCAGATCCACTGTCGAATAGGATCCGGATGACTGTGTTACTGGTATGACCCCCTGTAGAGTTATCGAGGTTCTTACGGGCTGAATTTTCAGTCGTTTGAAAACGTGCTTTGGCTACTACAGCAGTGACCCATCCATCTTTACCTGTCAAGCGGGGGTTCACACTATTGAAAAGAGTTTGGGGTCCGACAAGTTGGCAATTGTTTCACTCTGTGTTGGTTCAGCTGGAAGATTTCCTAGGTCTTGTGCTGGATTTGAACTGACATTGTTTGAATCAGAAAATGTTATGTTGGCACATGGGGAAGTTTTAATCGGACTAAGATAGATGTTTGTCATGTCATTACAGTGAAGTTTACTACACAATTTCTTAGTACTCCCCAACCCATCATCTCAGGATGAGTCTGAATCATCACTGTCACTCATGCCACGATGCTTACTCTTCTTCTTGCTGATAGCACGTTTCATTTTCTTGTTGGACTTGGTAAGTTTTTCGATTTTAGCGGATAGCTGCGCATAGCTACTTCCTCCTTGAGCAGGTCTCTCTGGTCCACAGGAGTTTCCATTTGGTTTTTCCCCCTTGAAGCTTGGCTTTGGGGTCCCATCGGATTCATACTTCCGGCAATCCGGAGTGTTGTTGGTGGTATGTGCACCCCCATGTTTCTTACAGAGAGAGCAGTACTTCTCTGTGTGACATTTCTCCTGAATCCGGTCACTAAAAGAGACCATCTTCTTTTTAGTCAAGTCGTTTGACTTGGCTGCATTCTTGGGTCCTTCTCCAACCTTCTTGGTGGGGTAGGCCTTTTCAATGCATTCAAGTACTTCTAAAAGTTTCCTGACACTCTGGGATACCAAAGCTCCACTGAGCTCATATTGGTCCTGCCAGTTCCTAGGAACCATCCTGAGGATGTGGCTTGCCAAGTCGGCATCATCAAAGGGCCTGCATACTTTTGTTGACTTTGCAGCCTTCGAAGAGTAAAACAGGCACGGCAAGAGTTCTACATACCCATTAAGGCATTGGATCCTCTTCACAAAGTCCCTGATGGGTAACCTGTTAGGTTTCTTCTGCCCATTGCTGATATAGAAACGTTCTTGCTCTGCTGCATCAGTCCTAAAGACAGTCTGCATGTGCAACTGGACACACTCCCCGGAGGAGTCCCAAGTTGCTGGGCGTTTCGTGGGGTGTTCAACACCATAGACATCCCTCCAGGGTTCACAGTTGATCTGTTCCCCGACGATGGTGGTCCAAGACGACAAGCAGTTTCCGACAGATGGGTGGAATAGTGCAAGACGATCGCTTGGCCAGCGGACTCTATGGCTTCTTTCCACGGATTCTGGCTGCAGTTGCCTTTGTCCATGCCTGGAGGACAGGAGAACTTTCGTCTGTTCCCTTATACTTGGTTTTGGCGGCAGTGGCCGCAGTCAGTTTTTCCTCAGCCTTGATATCTGCCTTGCATGCCTCCTCATAATCAATGTCTAGTCCCCTCTGGGAAATAATCTCGAGTGAGGTCTGAACATGGTTCAGGAACTGCTCCGGACTTCCCTCATCGAAGACGGTGACGGACAAGGTCGTTTTGTTGGAGACCTTGATTTTATTACCACCTTGGTGGTGTCCATGGCAGTAGGAATCTAGGAGATGGCTCGCTTGGACCTCCCTGAGCTCCTCTCGCACTCCTGTGGCTTGAGGCCTTCTGGGTTTGACTTGCCTCTCCAAGGGGTGTATTATGAAATAAGGCCTTGAAAAAGGTCTTGAGTGCCCTGTGGAGGTTAGTTCAAAAAAGATCTTTTTTATTTTTTTTTAAATTTTTCTTCTTCGACTTTTATTTCTTGAAAGTCTTGCTTCCAACTAATTTGCAAGAATTCTCAATTGCAAAATTAATCCAACTCGTAGGTCTCCCCATCGCCAAAGTTGATCGCTCGAAGTTTATTGCTATCTCGTTGATCGTGGGAGAATTTTTAGAGAGCTTGTCAATCACAAAACCTGAGGAATTCGTTGATCCCGAAGATGATTTTTGGAGAGATTGTTGATTGTGAAAAAACGTATCGCTGATGCAAAAAAGTAAAAAATTGCCGCTTGCGATCAAAAAATATTTAGCGTACCTTGTGTCGGAAGGGTTGGATGTCATTGGCTTCGGTGCACGAAGGTCGCACCACGGCTATCTTAAGATTGTGACCTGAGCCGTATCGTTGCAAAAAAGTATCACGCGAAAACTATAGGTAGTTTTGACAGGGGTTGAAGTTTTTATTTTATAAGTATATTTTGCTCCAATTGTGAGGATGGAAGGGCAGTGGAGCTGCACTTCCGAGGCAACCAAAATTTGTGTAGATTCTACACACAATTGGTATGCATTTTGCCTTCTCAAAGGAAGGGGCCGTGGACTCTGGTGTTCCGGAGTCCATAGGGCAGTGGACTCCTGTGGTGGGGAGTCCTTGCCTTTTGGACCAGGGGGGTGGACTCCAATGTTGGGGAGTCCTTGCCTTTTGGATCAGGGGTAGTGGACTTCCTGACTGGGGAGTCCGAGAATGCTCCTTTTGTATTTTGTTCCAATGGGTACAAAAATGGGCTGATTCTTGGCCTATGTCAGTGTCAGATTTGTCCTGGTTTCGTCTTGAAATTTGTGGATGAAAATGATAAAATGTTGGACACAACATAAAGAAAATATATGGATCAAACTTATTGCAATTAGAGAATTTAATTTAATATACAGTTAAGGTTTCATTGCCATCATTAAAGAGTGTACCATTTGTTAACGTGGTGTCACTGTTGCTGATCTGCTGGAAGTATGAGTGAATTGTTCTGTTGCTCTTTGCATTTAGGAAGTGTAATCATGTTAAGGTTTCAGAGTGATTTATACTTATAAAATAGCAAGCATCAGTAAGCAGTTGATTGTTGAATATGTGACAGAGGCTGCAGCAGCAAGTTGAGGTACTTTGGCTATGGCTTGTGAGTTCTGCGATCTGGGTATGTAGCAACTTTGTCACCAGGGTTGCGGGCATACCTGGTGGTTGATTCCAGCATCTCACAAGGTGTAGGTTAGGTGTCTGATGAAACCATTGGACTGGTGATGGTACAATTGGGTTTAGAAAGTGCTACTCTAAAATCAAGAATATTTTTGGGAATGGAAAAACCTTTCTAGCTTAAATAATTAAAAATGGGTTTAGAAAAATAGTATCTAGGGAATCAAAAAATATTGGGAAGGGTCCAGTATGTGATAAAATCAAGCATAGCTATGTAGCAGTTTAATGGCCGTCTGGACTAGAAGGTTAAGCATACCACCTCTCTAAACTCTACAAAGAAAACATTGCATCACATAAAAGTGTAAACAAGATCCAATCTTTTTATTTGCAAAGAGTTACAATGCACGGGAATTTATTTTATGCCCATGCAAAATAATATCCTGACTACCACAGAGGTGTCACAGTGATTGCATTGCCATCCATGGAACCCAGCATTCTTCATCATATTTTCATGGCGGTGGAATAATTTGGCACCTTATCCTGCAAAATATCATTGGCATAATGACCTACATGTCATGGTCGCAGTTGTGAAAGAGGTCAAGCTAAAAGAAATAGTGAGAAAATAGAAAATAATAAATAGGATAAATTAATTTTGTATGCATATGTCTTCAACCAAACTTTAAATGGCACAACAACAAAATTACTCAAAATTTGAGACCACGCAAAATATTGTGAACTGCTACCCAATAAGAATTAGACAAAATGAGATACGAATATACTATATGACCCAAGTCACATCATGACCAAATTCTGTTGCTGATCTCAGTTATCTACTGGTTAAGATTACTCTACTGAGACACCAATGGTTATCATTTTTAAGAATGTTACTTTAAAGTGATTAAAACCATTTCATCTTCAAAATTTAAAATAAAGCAGACCTATTTTGTTTCAGATGTTTTGAACACATGCGAAATGACTGGATGCAAAAAATGTAATGTGCAAGTGATGTTGTAAATACTTTTACTGATGCACCCATCACCCATACATCATGCTATTGCACTGTTATGGAAAAGCAGGAACCTTAGGTAACCTGATACAAGCACCTTTAACTTTTAATCTCATTACATTAATTCATCAACACAATCATACCATGAAAATCAAAAGAAAAAGTAGTAGACTATTCAAATATGGAAAACCATGTAGACCAAAATAATTATATCATCTCAGCTACTCCTCTAGAAGAATGTCAGATCTTTTGGTACAATTGAATATCCATTTAACTCAACTTATTGACATTTCATTTACATCACTATTCTAGAAGAGCCACGTTATTAAACTCTATGAGGAGACTGTTTGACTCCAATCAGTGCCCTATGTGTAGTTTGTTGGTGCCTCTAGCCTTTTTGTCCCACAGCTGCAACAACAAACATAAAAATCCCCCAGTTTTCAGAAATGAGCAAAAGTAACAAGCTCATTTATATTATCTTGAAAATAATTGAATATTCATGTGTAACTTATTCCATTTAGTTATTTGATAGTTTGCCATGTTTTGGCTGGAATAGGCTCTATGTGCCACCCACCTAACACTTTCTATTTTAGATTTTGCATCTGTTTCGTCAAACGCTCTGGTTACATTTACTTTTATTTCTCAGATTCTCTCCATCCTCCTCCTCATTGTTGTCCTCCTCCTCCTCCTCCTTTACTGTTTCGCCTTCTCTTCAACAACTTCTTTTGTTAGTTGTTGTCTAAGGTTGCTATTGTACAGATGTTAGTGTTCTTATAGTAGCAAATCAAGATATCCAGTATGAATCACATAAACAAAAAATGGGAAGCAAAAGTTGTTTGCTCTCAACAGTTGGCATGGAGGAAACATGAATCCTTTACAATTATATGGATTCCTATGTGATGTATGTGTTGCAGGAATTTGGCAATATCCATGCTCCTGTGGTTTTATAATCACTATGATTAAGGATTAGAATGATGACAACAGAAGTTTTGTAAGCAGACAGACGATTATGCAATTCTGCTCTGAAAATTGCATATCATCTAACAAGAGATAATAGAAATCCTTTTTCTTTTGGGGATGTTGACGAGTTGATTGATGGAATGGGAACTTGATGAGAGAAAATAAAATTGTAGGATAGTATCACATTATAAATGAAGTTTTTCACATTTCTGGCCCCGCTGTACTTCATTGATAACTTTGTATATACTTTATAAATATTATTAGCACTATTTCACAAGTATACTAATATCATTTGCAGTACATTTACAAAGCTAGAAATACAAGATTTTGCAAATTCTACTCACCTATGTCTATACTTTGTCAATACATGGTCTCTATAGCCCAATATATAAAATATTAACAACTTCCTAGTAACAGTCACATGGTAGAGCAGTGCTCTCTTAAAACATCATTAATGATTTGGAACATATTTATATCAGCAACAAGGAATGTTTCCTGTTTATCATATTCTGTTGATATTATTCACATTTCCAGTAATAAATGAAATTCATTCATTGCAATGAAAACTTGGTAAAATTATGAGCTCTGACTAAGCTTTTGGGGTAAGACAAATCTTATCACATAATTCAGTTGTTTGATTATTCACACTCCATTTTTTTCCACAGATCTCCCTGAAAGTTTGAGAAGGGAGTAACAGTTGGCTTGTCTTTCAACAGGTGCAATAACTTCTTGTTTGATGATTCGTTGAATGAGATTGACATCTTTTGTACATCATGTTGAACTCATGGTTGTCATGGGTAGATCAATCCTCTTTTGTCACACAATGCATGATCTGTAAAATTCATTTTGGGCATCATAAAAAGAAATTGTTGAGTTTTGTGTTTATAGCATTCTGTTGATGCCATCAACTGCACTTGTCTAGCAATAAATGTGCTTACCATCAAACCCACATCATAAGAACCACTGTATTCCAATAATCATTACTACATCACTGCAAACGAAAAACACCGGTAACCTCCCCGTACACTCGAAAGTGTACGGGAGGTTACCGGAGCCCCTGGAATGGTATCTTCCAGTAACCTCCCCGTACACTTCTGTAACCCTCCGGTAAACTAGTGTACGGGAGGGTTACCGGAGTCTACCGGGAGGTTACCGGAAATTTGAGACCAAGAGGAGCTTTTCGATTTTTTCTACGCACGATAGGAATTGGTACTTTTTTACAGGAAAACAGACTTCTCAGTAAGTCTTAGAATCGATATCAATCTAATTAGTGGCTATAACTGCATTACTTAGTAGCTAAAAATGTTTACCGGTGGCATACCGAAGTGTACAGGAGGGTAACCGGAAGTGTACAGGAGGGTAACCGGAAGGTTACGGGAAGGCTACCGGAGAGTACCGGAGGGTTACCGGAGCATACAGGAGGGCTACCGAACGTTACAGGAGGGTTACCGGGAGGTGGGACTACAATAATAGAGTATGTGTAATTTGTCTCCACTAATACAATTAAACATACTACATTAACATATTTAGGGGGCCCGCCCAACTCATCGCCCACCAAAAGGACACAGGTGCCAAAATTTCAGCCCCAAGCTGCTCCAAGATGAAAACGATACTGTGGACAATAATATCACCAAGGCAGAAGAAAATTAATTATTTAATTGAAACTAAGCTGATATGAAAACAATTGAAATATAGGATGACTTCAATAACTCACCATAAAAATTTACATGCCTCTGCAAACCGTTGTCGGCAACACGGCGGTGCAGGCAAATGCCAAACTCAGTCTGTGGACTGAGTTTCGCTGTTCCCGTGCCGGCCTGAAATAAAATAATTTAAAATTAGATGTAGTTAAGACATGTGTAGAAATAATTGTATTCTATTCAACTCACCTCTGTTAATATACCCGCCGCTGCCAAATAGTGTTGGCAACATGGCGGTGCAAGCGAATCCAAAACTCAGTCTGTGGACTGAGTTTTGGGGATTTCAAAACTGGGCCTGTAACTATTTAATTGAAAAAATTAAAATATGTTGAGTATAATAGGGTCAAAAATGATGAGTTAATCAAAACTCACGCCCAAAATATACCCACCTCTGCCAATTGTTGTTGGCAACAAGGCGGTCCAAGGCGGAATGCCAAACTCAGTCTGTGGACTGAGTTTCGGCGATTTCGCCAGTACACCTGTAACTAGTTAATTGGAAAAAAATGGACGAGTGGTGAGTAAAATAATGTGTAAAATGGTGAGTTCATCACAACTCACCCCCAAAATATACCCGCCGCTGCCAATTGTTGTTGGCAACATGGCGGTCCAAGGCGGAATGCCAAACTCAGTCTGTGGACTGAGTTTCAGCGATTTCGCCAGTACACCTGTAACTAGTTAATTGGAAAAAATTGGACGTGTGGTGAGTAAAATAGTGCAAAAAATGGTGAGTTCATCACAACTCACCCCCAAAATATACCCGCCGCTGCCAATTGTTGTTGGCAACACGGCGGTCCAGGGGAATGCCAAACTCAGTCTGTGGACTGAGTTTCGCGATTTTGCCGGCAGGCCTGCAACTAATTAATTGGAAAAAATTGGGCATGTGGTGAGTATTATAGTGCATAAAATGGTGAGTTCATCACAACTCACCCCCAAAATATACCCGCTGCTGCCAATTGTTGTTGGCAACAAGGCGGTCCAAGGCGGAATGCCAAACTCAGTCTGTGGACTGAGTTTCGGCGATTTCGCCGGCAGGCCTGCAACTAATTCATTGAAAAAAATTGGCCGTGTGGTGAGTATTATAGTGCGTAAAATGGTGAGTTCATCACAACTCACCCCCAAAATATACCCGCTGCTGCCAATTGTTGTTGGCAACAAGGCGGTCCAAGGCAGAATGCCAAACTCAGTCTGTGGACTGAGTTTCGCGATTTCACCGGCAGGCTTGCAACTAATTAATTGAAAAAAAATTGGCCGTGTGGTGAGTATTATAGTGCAAAAAATGGTGAGTTCATCACAACTCACCCCCAAAATATACCCGCTGCTGCCAATTGTTGTTGGCAACAAGGCGGTCCAAGGCGGAAGGCCTAACTCAGTCTGTGGACTGAGTTTTGGCGATTTCGCCGGCAGGCCTGCAACTAATTAATTGAAAAAATTGGCTGTGTGGTGAGTATAAAATTGCAGAACAAGATGAAATCGTGATTACTCACCCCAAAATATACCCGCCGCTGCCAATTGTTGTTGGCAACATGGCGGTGCAAGGCGGGAGGGATAACTCAGTCTGTGGACTGAGTTTCGCCATTCCCATGATGGGCCGGTGGGGTATCAGTGATGTAATTGAAAAAATAATTGTGTGATGTGAAAGCAGTGAGAGGGCGCACTGCTATGGTACCGCACCATACTGTTGTGTCTGGGTCAAGCACAATTGTTGTAGTATGGTACCATACGTAGATGTACTAAACTGAATTATCATACAAACCGCCACACAAGAATTTGGTGTGGTGATACAAAGGAATAAGTAACAGTTACGTAGACACACTACGCCAATTTTCAGCCCCACATATTATTCTTATGTATTCTCATTTTTTGGCGCAGTCACTTCTGATAGTACCATATTATTTTGAAAATATGAATAGGCCCAAAGCACACTCACCAAATGAAGTCATGATCAAGCCTAGAATTGAAACCAAAACTAGACCCAACAGGTGATCTTGCTGTTTACAACTCGTGATTCACTAAATGTGAGTCATGAAACAAACAACCACTGGAAGATTTTTTTGCTTCAAAGCTTAGCATGATAAACGAAAATGCGGCTTAAGTAATGTATAAAAACCGTAACCCACCCGTACACTCTTGAAATTCGGTAACCTCTCCCGCACACTCTGACGCTTTTGCGAGTGTACGGGAGGTTACCGGTGTTTTTCGTTTGCAGTGATATGTCCAAATTGCTATGTTTTGGCGTGTTCAATTTTAAACACTGCATTGCTTGATTCTGCTAATTAAGGGTTATGAGTTCATATGAGTTGTTCCAGCACTCACCAAACACCACAGGCACATGGTGAGGGCTGGACAGCATGGAGGAGCAAGGAAGGTGATATGGTGAAGAGGAACCCTTAGAGACTACCTTGAAGAAAATAACATATATTTAAGACGAAAATTCGTAACATTCAGAAATTCTGCGACCACATTGTATGACAAAAAAGTATCGCCCTGACATTTTGTGTTTGTTCTGATCTCATTAAATTGACAAACTTTTTACATTATGAGCTAGTGTGTCTGCTGTGCTTGCTTTATTTGAATGTGAATGTGCAATACCACTTGAGGCAGTACCGTTTGGAAACTGATACCTCTAAGATTGCGACTCGCACATTTTGTCATGCTGTGCATCATGGTGCACTTCTAATAAGTTGTGGGTGTCTAATAGAACATGGGCTAGAGGTGGGAGGGGCTGCTTATGTGTGTCAGTCTTGCCAACCTTATCAACACTTCACGTTGTAATGTCACAATGATGTCATTGTCCATTTCCCTTGTACTGTTTTTTATTCATGCTCACAGTTTGCCTTGTAGATCTATTTTAAAATGCATTGAAATGGGCGGATTCTTCAATTTCCAAGTTGGTTATTCCCTGGAGCATGTTGCCATGAGGGACCACAACATAATCTCACTAAGCATGCATATGACATGTGTATGCAAACATGAGATTCAATGGCAATTTGTGTCAATGACTGAGAAAGCTAAGGAAAATGACAAATCACAATGGTTTCAAAAGATGAAAAACTTTACTGGTAGCTGTTAGGAAATGCAGTGGCAATGGTAGGAGGTGAGCTGAGGAGAAGTTTTCTTGAGGTTTGAGATAATGATGGCTAAAAAGTGATGGAAAAGTGGCAACAATCATGCAAAAAACTCAGATGGAATAATTGGTTTTGAAACAAAGAATAAATATGTAGAATCATACTGATAAATTGTGTTTATCATGTTTGTCACATTGCTTGACCAACTTGATGATGTTTCAATGTCTAATCTAACTAGATGCTAGACAAAGAAAGATATTGTGTCTTATTTGTTACCAATGAAACTGAAAAGGGTGGTAATGGTTATGACCTGATGTGGTTAGGTTTGCTCTATCAATCTGCATCTATTATCACTGCATGTAATCTTGACAGGTTTGGATTAGGTGGTATGTTGGTGTAGAGAAGGGCTGAGTTGGAAACCTTGTGCTACAGATGTATCCTTCACAGTGGCAAAAGGCAGTAGCAATGACAGCACAGATTTTGGTAAGATAAACCCTTGCACTTGTAAGGCAATGATTGATTACCTTGATACTTGTTTAATCATAGCCTTGATCTTGATCTCAGAGATGATTTCAGAATGTTCCTCTATCACGATTTCAGTAACATTAATTTCCAGTCAATTTATTGTTGATTCCATATTCCCCTCGTATGTTTACTATATATTCCAACACATAAAAAATCTCTCATCATCCCATCAAACATGAGACAACAAACAAAACAGCTTGGGGAAGGCTCTTTGTGCAGTGTTCTCATCAATAACCTGCACCCAAAAACATTGTTGCAGCTTCATTCCCCAACACAACAGCCCAGGAATGTCTCACTGATCTGGATTCCACATTACTCTGGAATATTTGGTAATTTTGACAGCAACATGATTGAATGTGGTAGCAAGAATACTATGAAAGAATGACTGAAGTAATTCGTACAATACTCAAAAAGTATGATGCTGTGATGTCACAAAAAGGCTCATTTTGACAAAATTTACCGTAATATTACAGGAACCTACTGTAATCACTGCACCGGTTTGTTACTCGTATTTGTATTTTTGAGACAGTAACCAAAATCAGGATTTACAACCTATCAAGAAGGCTTCCAGGCGTTGTCAAAGTGGATGTGTCACAAAGATGCGATCTACTTTTTGATGCCTTCTACTTCTATCCCCAACAGAAGTATGGGCCACAATTCGCGTTACTCATGTCCTTCAGGAAAGCCAGGAAGATAGTGCATTTACGTGACCCCCACCAAGCCTCCCAATGTCACTGTGCTGGAAGAAGCTGCCATTGAGTTCCCCAAACAAGTTTTACATCATACGGAGGGTATGATGAAGATATCTCCCAAATTTGTGAACTCAGTCTTCAAGTTGAGGACAATTGTGAGCCTGCTCCCAAGAACACCCCTACCACAGCTACCAACAAGAGAGATCCTGCACCTCTCTCTACCGTGGGCAGTCTTGGGGGTGGGATGGGAGCCACCAATGATCCCTACCTACACCTAAAAGGCAGAAGGCATGCTTCCATGAGAATTAGTCACCTAATGGGGAGAGCTACTTTGAGATCTTTCAGAAGCACATCCCTCTCACTTGGTTTGAGGATGTTTGCATCAGAGGAAGTTCTGCCAACCTAGAGGCTGAAGGAGAGACAGCAACTGACCTAGGCAAGATGTTCTGCTACCTTGATTTGAAGTTGCTCATGACAAAACTAGTTTCCTTCTCACAGATGCAATACTTCAACTCACGAGAGTTGCACCAGCGTGCTACCCCCTGTCCACTCAAGCTATCCAAATACATGCATTGCCAGCAAATGGAGCTCATCAACCATAACATTTGCTTCACCAACAGGCATGCAACAATCTCATCACCAGATTCTGGGAAGTCTGTCAGTTCATGGATGAGTGGCAAAAAAATATGAAGGAATTCTTTTATCTTTCCTGGATATTCTGTCTTGATGAAGCCATGTCAATATGGATGAATACGCATACCTGTCCAAGTTGTGTCTTTTGTTCTTGTTTGCCACATCCTTTTAGAATGAGTACCATGTCATTTGTTTTGTGGAGTCTGTAATTTAGTTTAGCTTTGAGGTTGTTGAAGACTATGATCACCCACATGATATTTTGCCTGCCAAATTCTTGGATAAAGGTAAGACTGCAGATCTTTTGCTTCACCTAACCAAATCAGTCATCATAGCACTTGTGATGATGTCCTTGATTCTGGGTTTTTTGTGTTCTAGGCATTGGTGGAGCTGCAAAAGATTGGTGTCTTTTCTGGTGCTCTAATCAAGAAGTGTTGCTTTTTGTCAACATTGGTTCCTGGCAATGTTATGGACCATCATTTTGATAACAAGGAGGTAGATGATGTGATTGCAGTTGGGAGTTCCTAGGATGGAGTCAGGTATCACAGACAATAAAGGATGCACATGCAGGGTACAAGACCAAATAACTGGGACAGCATCCAGTTTGATTTATTGTGACAAGTAGATGCACTCTCATAATGTTGATGGTAGCAGGGTACTGTTTGAGTACATAGAGCCATATGCTTTACATTTTGCATTCCGCAACCTGGTTGATGATTAACACCATGCAGTGTCATCTATTGAGGGAACATTGAGGACTCAGAGGTGGGCAATTGGAGTGTTTCAATATTGCCTTGCAGCTTTGGAGGTTAATATGTTCCTTGGGCAGAAGCATTTTGATTGGGATGGCAAAGAGAAACAGACCCTGTTGGACTTCTGTTGTGATTTGGCTTTGGACTTAATTCTCAACCCTTACTGTCTAGTCAGTCCTAATAGGCTAAGAACCAGCAAATGTTTGAGAAACAACCTTGTCACTCATGAGAGAGAAAAATGTCCACCCACTTCACGTGGGAATGGTACAAAGTTTGTCACTGATGCTCCACACGTGTACAACCAATTAACATGCAGGGGCCAAGGCTGCAAAAAACTTATTGTGTATGCAATACCCAGGTTGGTGGATATGCAATGAACTTTGACGTAGTCACTTCTTTGAACAAGCTGTAAATTATGATAGTGATATCAGGAAACAATTATTAGAATTGTTATAGTTCCCTATTAAGTTTTATTAAATATAAGTTAACTAACACTGAAACATAGTTATATCAAAATTTATGCCAAAGCAAGCTCTGTAAGGCTGTAATATTAGTGTTTTGATAACTTATGTTATCACTACATACTTACCAAAGCAAAGCTGTGTGATATTAGTAAAAACTGCATGAATTTAACTGATTTCTTTTCAGAAATGTGGGTTATGTTGTGTGAAGGTTGTGGGAGTGATGTGCCAATGATGGGTGGTGAGTTCATGAATCATCCAGTGGAATTAAGCAACCCAAAAGAGTTACTTGAAGTGCATATGGATGTGTTGCTAATGATAAGGAGAATCAATTTTTGAGCACCAGGGCAAGTTCAATGCATGACAAGTACAAATCACATAAAAATTGGATGTGGCAGACTAATATCTCATAGAACTTACAAACCAAATTATACAGCAGATATGCCAAAATCATGAAATGGAAATTATTATCAACATTCTCACCCCCTAGTATCATACCACAATCATGACAAGTCGCAGGTCATATAAAATGATATGATTTCATTTGCTATATGACTACACTATAAATACACTTTCAGGTCACAGAATACTCTCTACAACCCATATTATGCATATGTAGTCATCAACATAGAGCAATTTACGCTGACTTTATCACAACATTTTAAACAACTTATCCACAAGGTCACACTGTCTTCAACCTAGTAATACAGGACATACTTTAGATACTGATGGTGCCAGTCAGCCAAATGGAAAATTAAAGAGCACGATTCAGTAATGTCCAAGCCAGTTGTGTACTGGGGGTAACATTATGCATAATGTCACTGTCAATATGAATTTAATTTGAAAGTATACTATTGGTAGTGCTAGTATTAATATTGGACGAACAAAAAATATAATTGGCATGGAATTCAAATTGGCAACTAAAGCAAACATGACCAGTATGTATATTGGCATTTTATTATGAAATTCTTTTCAACATTGCAGCCCATTATTATGACCTCAGATTTTATAAATTGGAATAAATGTAAATAGAACAATTTTCAACCGATACACTAATCTGAACAGAGTTTGCCAAAAGCTCTCATTTTCCCCAGAATACAAATCATAATTTAATTTAGTTGAAATGAAGGATATTGGCGTATTCTCAATAAAAACCATTGCGAGCAACATGACTGTCATTCCCTTTGCAACATATTTTTGCACTTTCTACCAAGTCACACGTAATGCTGTTTCCACCTTCATATCCCCACCCCCAGTTGCGGTGCACTAGATGCACCGCACAATTTGACCAAATCCTTGAAATCTCTTATGGTGCATGTAGTACACCACTACTTTTGTACTATTCCTACATTTGTTGAGAGGAAACCAACAACCATTTTTGAGAAAGAGATCATTTTAAATATTAATTTTAGAACAAAAAATCCCAGTAAGTACACCACACTGATGGAGTTTAGGCGTCCCAGCTGTCTGGTACAACTTTTGAAAATATTATATATGCCTAACATTTCCGTCTTAATTGGCGAAAAATTAGGCTTATGTGTTTCTAGCAAAATAATGATGCCGAGCCCAGATTACCTCTGATGGGCAAATGTGTCTTTTTGAATGCCTACAGAGGCTATGTAGGAATTGTCCAGTTATGCTGCACTAGATGCACCATAAGGATTATGATGTGGAAAGCTCGTTATGGTGCACTAGATGCACCGTAAGAAAAGGATGGGGATGTTTAGATTATCATCTACCGTAAAACCCGGGGTATAAGTTATCAAAATGTCAAAAGATACGTTTCGATGTATGCTATACCGCGGACAAAGCTAGCAAAATTAACAAACCGGTATATTGAAATTTTACCCTATCTTTTTTGTAGGGTATGGCACTGTGTTCCCTCCGGTTTTCTAACCTACGGGATGTTGCAAACGCTGACAATGAGCTATTTAATTATTCCATTCATTGTATATCGTAATTGTTGTGAAGTGAGTTTTGCTGCGAATATGAATATCTCGACAACCAGCCGGGTTTTCACGGTCTGGTAAATATTAAATATAGGTGTGTTGCTGATGACACGGAGAAACCATCCGTGAGGATTCCGGTGTGTTTAGCGTATGACGTAAACAGTGGAAAAACAAAATGTCAAGGAAACTAGGCTGATGTAACCTATACCTTAGTGTCTCCTTAGTGTAACCTGTGTCCTGGGTCTTACCGTATCTATCATTCTTCTCTACAGAAAAATACCCCATATTGTCACACATTCCATGTTCGAAAATTACAGAAACTAGCCAAGACAAAATATAAAAAAGACAAGATTAAGGGAGTGGAGCTCACATCATGAGACTGCATAAATAAGTTGTAAAATGCTCCGAAAGCAGGTTTGGACAGGACATAATTTAGTCGATACTTATGTTTAGAGATGGCTCACATCGCATGCACTCAATTCAGATGATTTTCTTCTTGGTTCAGTCCATTTTGTCATCTTCCTCTATAAGTGAAACGCCCCGTTTTTTCAATTTTTTAATCTGCTTCTTCCTATTCGCGCTTAGACCTAGTTGATGGAGCTCTTGCTCTTCCTTCCAAGATACCAGATTTTCTGTAATCCACAAATCCATTTTCAACATATTGCATCGATCTTCTTCAGACGCAGCCACCCAAGCTACTTCTCCAACTGCATTGATTGTCAAAGTCTCTCTCTCTTCGTCGTTGAGCTCAAGATTCTTAAGCCTTCTCAGGGCATACTTAGACCACCATACTGCAGACTTCGTAAGATGATACGGCCATTTAACCATTCTCACAACTGGAAGTAAACCATGAAACGTTAGAAAAAAATATCAACAAACAAGAGAAAAAGATGTATGCACTTAAGCCCTCACTGAGAAGATCTTGCAATGTCGGCTTATGAAATCCAGCTCCAAAATCGTGTATCTCATTCACAAGCTTCACAATGATCGGCCTCAGCTCCTCCTTGTTCTTCTCTTTCTTCTCTTTGGATGACACTTTGGACGCCTTTTCTTTCTTCTTCTTCTCCCCGGTTTTCAAATTTTTCGTAGTATTGACACCATTGTCAGACTGCTCCGTTGTGACGGATTCCTTTTTCATCTCGGCCAAGATTTCCAATGCTTGCTCCCTGATTTCGATACTTTCTGCGCTACCTCCTTCGCGGGGACTAAGATCCTCTACGGCAGCTTTGATTAAATGATCGGCAATTCTTTGCCACTTCGACTTTTGAGCATAGTATGTGAACGCTGATCCTACAGCTAGAATGATTATGATGATGAAGGTAGCGTCCGATTTCGGAGCGTATTGCCAGAGAACGCCGGATCCATATTTTCTGAAGTATTCGTCAGGGCGGTCTCGAAAATGATCATACTCCTTGCGTTTGTCAGAGTTTGTAAGTATCTCGTAGGCTTTCGCAATGGCCTATATTTTGAGACATAATTAGATAGATTTTCATGCATTGGAACTTTGTAAAGCAAAAATATGGTTCTCACCACAAACTTTTCTCTTGCCCCCTTGCCCTTATTTTTGTCAGGGTGCCACTGCCGACTCAAGCTTCTGTAGCTCTTGGTGATGTCCTTAAGTGAAGGCGGGTCATCGCCCCACGAGAAGTAATCAAACCCAAGAATCTTATAGCAGTCGTACTGGCCACAGAAAACATTCTTAGGGTCGTAAAAGCTTCCCCAGTCGTCTGACGATGTGTCTCGTTGCGGTTCTGTGTGAGCTTCCTCTGGTTTTGTCCCGGATGACGTATGCGGATCGACTGTATTGGCGGGGTTGTCAGCAACGGCTGCCCAAGTTGGGGTTGGATGAAGAAAGGTAAAAATCACGAGAAGCGCGATTGCGAATGTCGTCTGCCGACGCGACGCCATCGTCGTCAACAAGGAATGCACCGCCGTCGACATGGTCTATGATAGAAACCGTAATGTGGCGAATAATGGAGATCCAGTATCACCACAAACCTCGGGGAGAAAAAAAAATACGAAGAACGTGGTGCGCTGTGCGGTGGAGAGTGGGCTGAGAGTGGGATATAATAGCAATCTTTTTCGGGAAGCATATGGTACAATACCATACCATACACATTGTAAGCCAAACGTCTGTCCCACGCCCGTTCATCTAACGAGAACATGTTAAATCTTATGGATATCCCAACTACCAGAGGTGGTGCCAAATTGCACCACAAATTTCGTGCTAATCCGCTCTTTTTTGTGGTGCAATTATTGCACCACCTCATCTTGTACTATTCCGATGCATGTAGACAGTAGAGCAACAGACAAATTTGTGAGAAACTTAGTTTCTGGATTATTCTGAACAGAAAATCTGTTACTATATTATTTTTCCAATAATTTTGAATTATTCTAACATTTATTCTAATGAATTCATAATGTCATTGTTTTTCTTTCTCGTCATTTTCTCAACATTTTCTTCATGACTCGAGCAGCTTCCAACATTGTCAATCCAGTAACAATGGTCATGGGATCAATGTGCGTCAGGTCTGGCATATTGGTCAAATCATCGGGGAATATGCACCTAGCCAAAGATTGTCTACACAGAACTAATGCTTTATACCTCTCTTCCGAAATTCTTCAACCACTTTGTGTATACTTTTGAAACAAATCGTTAAAGGTAAAAAGATACCCTTATGTACAAAAACAGTTGTTCAAAATGTAAGACAGTACACATGATTATAGTAGATTATAATATGTTCATCAAAAGGTAATATACAAAATACCATAAAATAATTTCTCCATCAGTAGGACATTTTTGAGTGGTAGTGGCAACCTTGATTTTCCTACATTATCTCTGACCCTCCAGCTGTGGCAGATCATGGTTCTCGTTGAGGTGTTGGTTTTATCCTTCTCTATCAAAAGTATGAAAAAATCACCACAGTCCTGCTGTAGTTCATCTCTGATCTTGTCCACATGTGAATGCTGATTCTGTGGCATTGTTTCAGAGTACCAAAATGACCTAAGCCGAAAAATTAGCTTTGGAGATAAAGCTTTTTCAGGCCAAAATGCCAATGACATTTCTACACCTTTGTACATTGGAATAGGCCAACAAGGTGGTGCAATAATTGCACCACCTGGAAAACAAGTAGAAGTATACCGGGGTTCTACAGAGGTGGTGCAATAATTGCACCACCTCTGTGGTAGTTGGGATGTATTATAATTAGTGCCATCTAATAGGAAGAAGTTGTTGGAGAAGCAGAGCACAGCAATCTGACTTGAGGACCGAAAATCATTGCACCTCCAATGCACATATGGTGTTGCTCTTAAGCAACTTGGTGTCGACTGGACTGATGAATGCTGCAAGGGAGCGGTGCAAAAGTGAGTGGGATAGGTGGGAATGTCTTGAAAATCATAGGACATTGCAAACAGGAATATATTAGTTCAGGGATTCCATTAAATTTCCTCACCAAAACTCATCCATTGCTAATGGTAATTGTATCCATAAGTAACCTACCAAAGTTGAGAACTTTCCATACTGCAGAGCAATTAAGTTTAACAATTTGGTTGACCTTTGTGTTTAACACATTACAAAATGAGCTGCATGCCCATATGTTCCCACAGTAAATGAATCTGTTGCTTTGGCCTTAGCCGTTTTGTCATAAAAAAATTCACACGAAAATTATGGGTAGTTTTGACAGGTGTCGAAGAATTGATTTATGAGCTATATTTGTGATAATTGTGAGGCTGGAAGGGCAGTGGAGCTGCAATTCCAATCCAAACGATGCAAACAAACATTGTGTAGATCCTACACAAAATTGGTATGTTTATACCCTTCTCAAGGGTGTGCTCTCGTTTGGGGCAATGGACTTCTGTGTTGGAGAGTCCATGCCGCTGGGAGCAGGGCAGTGGACTTCTGTGATGGGGAGTCCATGTCTTTTGGATCAGGGGCAGTGAACTTTCCACCTGGGGAGTCCTGAGAATGATCCTATTGTTTTAGTACCTTAGGGTACTAAAAGTGGCAGATTCTTGGCCTATGTCACTTGCTGCCACGAATGGAGTATCAGTTAAACATGGAAGCATAAAAAGCTAATTGTGTTTAGGTGAAAAAAGGGTTCTCATGAGAGTTACTATAACAAACAAAAGAGAGTGTTAAACATGTGTAACAAATAAGTGTTGTTTGAAGAGGGAGAGTCCATTTTTGTCGTTTTGAAACTGACACCTTAATAGGGTTTTAAGTTTGGTTGTTAAAAAAAGGTGTAACTCTACGTGTATTCAATCTTTCCGATTTTGTTCCATGTTAAATCCTGATGGTTCCATTTGTATGAACTGATGTGATAGTCCAAGGATCCTTTCGTATCTGCTTTCACATTTGCGGAGTATATCATCTTTTCTAAGACGTACTTGATCACCAACTTTGTAGTACCAATCACAACGTGAGATGTTTTCCCATTCTGTGTTTTGGTCTGTTTGGTGTCGCCTATACTCTCCAATTTTATTCCAGTCAGCCAAGAAGGGGATGTCGAACATCATGTCCCAACCAAAAATGGCTGCACCTGGAGAGGCTTTTAGTACTGTGTGGTATGTTGAGCAAATGGCCCAAGCAACCATTGTCATGAACTTGTCTATATTGCTTGGCTCTACTGAAGGGGCCATATCAATTTCAGCCGTTCGGAGCATAGATGAAATCACCTGATGCACTCTTTCTAGAATAGCATTCGCTTGTGGATTCTTGACACTGGTAGGCTTACTCGTGATCCCATATGAGTCACATAGGGCTTTGAAGTGAGGTTTGAATTCACTTCCATTGTCATGAATTATGTATTGACAATGTGGATACCTACTAAACCAGGTCTTGTTCACTAAGTTGCTGATCATTGCTGATGACTTATAAAGTATGCTAACTTAGGTTCCTCACGGGTCTTTTTACCCTTCCGCCCTTTTGTATCCAGGGGAATAATCGCCTTGGTGATTACCAGTAGTTCAACTATTTCAAACCAGCTAGAAGATGGATCAATCATAGTCAGACACATGAAATCAATTACTGTCCCATCTGTGCCTTTGATTGTATACGGGCCAATAAGGTCCACACATAGTACATCCCAAGGGTTTGTGATGGCAAATTTAGTAGGGAGTTTCCCGTAATTATGCTTATGCCTCTTGTTGACTTGGCATGCATGACAGTTTTTGACATATTTACTGACGGTATTTCGCATACCTTTCCAGCACATTGCAGCACAAAGGGTTTCTTCAAAGGCTAGTGTATGTCCAGGGTGCTGTAGATAGTGGTGGTACCAACTAACTGCAAGGTGTTGAAGTTCCTTTGCGGAATGACCATCTTTCCGTCCTTGCACAGGAGTTGTGTACTTTTGACCAATTATATTGAGTACTGATCTTTCACTGTCTTCACGCTGGCATCAAGCTTTTGTGCTTCTGCAATCTCCCGTACTGTTAACAGATATATTACATCTTCTTCGCTGTGGTTTGCAAGTACCTGCAGAGGTGTCAATTGCACTCTCTTCTTGCATGGTGTAATGACACCAGCATTTGGTGAACGTCATCCAGTTCTCGTGCTCACTCGGTATTGGTCCGATGTCTAAGCAAGAGATGGTGTCGGCAACAGTGTTATGTATGCCTTTAATGTAAACAATTTCGGGGCCAAATTCCTCAAGGGGCAAACTCCATTGGTAGTCACCATCAGAGGTTAGTCTGATGGCGTCTTGGATTAGATTTTTATGGTCTGTGTAGACTTTTCATCTGTGTCCCCACAACATGCCTTTGAACTCTTTTAGTGTCTCCACTATGGCCAGTAGTTCTAGTTTGGTCACACTGTACTTCTGTTGTGCTGTCGACAGTTTCCTGCTGAAAAATGCAAGGGGCCTATTACCCTGGGTGATAACTGATCCAAGTTGTTTTGACAAGGCATCAGTGTATATCTCAAATTCCATTGAATAATTGGGATAGGCTAAGACTACATCATTGGCAATTGAAGTCTTATCATCATCAAATGCTTTTTGATGCACCGTGTCCCAGTACCATGGATGTTTCTTCCTCTTGTTGGCTCTGGTGACCTTGGTGTGACCGCACTCTTGAGGTGAGTGGGGCAAGCACTCTGTTGCGTCTTACCCAAAGATCTCTATAGTACTGGACCAAGCCCAGGAACTTATGGAGGTCTTTGACATTTTTTGGCAATGAAATTGCAAGAATTGCCTGTACCTTTTTCTGTTGTGGTTTAATCCCTGTATGTGTGACGGTATAACCTAGATATTCTGTTTCAAAGGTGCAGAATGACAACTTTTGGGCGTTGATTCGCAAGCCCGCCTCACGTAACCTGGTAAGCACCATTTTCACTTTGTCAAGGTGGTCTTCCAGATTTGCCTTTGTGATGCATAACAAATCATCAAGGTAATCTCATATGAACTCTAAGGCTCCCATTAGTGATGACATTTTCCCTTGAAAAATGTCTGGTGAACCAGCGATGCCCATTTGCAACCGGAGGTATGAATATTTGCCCCATGGAAAAATGAGGGTACATGTTTTGGATGAATTGGGATCCAGTCTAATGGTATAATAACCCATGTTTAAATCTAGGGTTGTAGCGTAGGTAAATCCTTCTAGCTCTTGCAGAACTGTACTGATTTTGGGTAATGGAAATGGCTTTCGAACTAGTTGTTTATTTACTTCTCTAAAATCAGTGAGAAAGCGTACAGTTCCGTCTTGTTTTCCAGTGATAAATAATGGTGATGCCCATTCCGACTCAGGCTGAAACTCTAACACTCCCACATCGCATAATCTATTCAGTTCTTTGATAGTCGTTTCTTTGCAAGATTTTGGTACTGGTTATGCCTTGCCATGATATGTCTTTGCGCCCTCCTTACGTTCGAAGGACACAGGCTCGGTGTTCCAATCACCTAGTGTTCTGTCAAAAAGTTCCTCAAATACTGTGAGTAACTCCATCAACAAGTTTTGGTCCTGGAGGCTAAGGTGAGTACAATTGGTGCTAACAATTGATTGGAGGTCTGCCTTCTTATAATTTGCATCTAGGATTTTCACTACGCGCTGTATCGCTTCCTGTGTACTTTGCAGTTCATTTGCCATCCTGTTGTTAACAGCCCAGGCATAATCCAAGTTTGATGGGGTCAGACTATTGATGTCTCTCATTGGCAAAATCAATGGTAATTTCTTTTGTTTGAAAATCGAGAATGATTCCAAGCTCTTTCATGGTTTGACATCCAAGAATGAGGTCAGACGCTGGCTTTGTCATCTTTTTCTTATCGTACTCTACTACATTGGGAGTCACTGTGTACTCCTTACTGTTCAAATACTCAAAGAACTTTAAGTTAACTTTGTTCCTTCCTTTGGTTAGGAACCTCCCATTGGCTTTGGGGTCCCATTGGATTCATACTTCCGGCAATCCGGAGTGTTGTGGGTGGTATGTGTGCCCCCATGTTTCTTGCAGAGAGAACAGTACTTCTCTGTGTGACGTTTCTTTGGAATCTGGTCACTAAAAGAGACCATCTCCTTCCTAGATGAGTCGTTTGACTTGGCTACAGTCTTGGGTACTTCTCCAACCTTCTTGGTGCGGTAGGCCTTCTTGATGGGTTCAAGGACTTGGAGAAGTTCCCTGACACTCTGTGGTACCAAGGCTCCACTGAGCTCATATTGGTTCTGCTAGTTCCTAGGAACCATCCTGAGGATGTGGCTTGCCAAGTCAGCATCATCAAACGGCCTGCATACTTTCATAGACTTTGCAGCCTTTGAAGAGTAAAACAGGCACGGCAAGAGTTCCACATACCCGTTAAGGCGTTGGATCCTCTGCACAAAGTTCCTGATGGCTACCCTGTTAGGTTTCTTCAGCCCATTGCTAATATAGAAAGGTTCCTGCTTTGCTGCATCAGTCCTAAAGATAGTCTGCAGATGCAACTGGGCAGACTCCAGAAAGGAGGTCCAAGATGCCTGGCATTTCATTTTGTGGGATGCTCAGTCCCATACACATCTGTCCAGGGTTCGCAGTTGATCTGTTCCCCGATGATGGTGGTCCAAGGATCACGGGCAGTCTCTGCCAGTTGAGTGGAGTACTGCAGGAAGATGGCTTGGCCAGCAGACACTATGTCCTCGCTGGTGTGGAGTTTAGCAGCAGTTGCTTTGTTCCATGACTGAAGGACGGGGAAATTTTCATCCGTCCCTTTGAACTTGGCTTTGGTTGCAGTGGCCGCAGTCAGTTTTGCCTCAGCCTTTTTATCTGCCTTGCAGGCTTCCTTGTAGTCCGTGTCTTAACCTCTCTGGGGAATTATTTCCATCAAGGTCTGGACATGGTTCAGGAACTGTTCAGGACTTCCCTCGTCAAAGACGGTGACAGACAAGGTCATTTTGTTGGAGACCTTAATTTTGTTGATCACCTTTGGGGTGTCCATGGCAGTGGGAATGTAGGAAATGGGAGGCTTGGAACTCCCTGAACTTGGTTCACATTCCTGTGGCTTGAGTCCTTCTGGGCTTGACTTGCTGGTCGACATTCTTTTGATTGCCTCTCCAAGGGGCATATTATAAAACAAGGCCTTGAAAAAGGTCTTGGGGGCCCTGTGGAGGTTAGCTCGAAAAAGAATTTGTTGATGTATTTTTAAATTTTCTTCTTCGCTTTCTATTTTTTGAAAGTCTTGTTTCCAACTATTTCGCGAGAATTCTCGATCATGAAATTAATCCGACTCGTAGGAATCCCCGATTGCAGAAGTCGATCGCTTGAAGTTTATCGCTTAACTCGCTGATCGCGGGAAAAATTTTGGAGAGCTTGTCAATTGCAAACTTCGTGACAGCATAAAGGGAAAGACCTGACATAGATTCTTCATCGTTCCTCGAGAGCAGTACTTGCGCTTCAAGAAAGAGCATAAAATGGGGATCAGCACCAAGAATGGAGAGATGGACCCTGTACAATACTTTGATTCCACTGTGAGTACATTGATATCAACTTCATATACAATGTTTTATGAAGTCGTTGTACCTCATTTGTTTCATTCATATGTCTTCATCATTACTAGGTCGAGAGAATGAGTTCATGCTCATTCAAATTAATATGCTTTAACAACCTACGTGAAACAGTCTCCGAATCATCTCCCAATGCACTAATCTTTGCTGGTACGGCAGCTCCTGATCTCAGAAGAGATTGTATGAATTGGCATTGCCGTAGTCTCCGAGGTGGCCACAAACTACGATGGATAGTAGCCAAGGCCGGACTGTTTCCTCTTCACCCACCAGTGTCATCAAGCATTTCATCGAAAGCCTTTCAAACTCGTCAGTTAACTCAGTTTGACGTCAGAATGTTTAAGAAAACACTCGGTGACATAGGTAGTTTTCCCCTCCAGAAGAACTGTGATGGTCATAACAGTTATCCGGCGTCATTGAGAAATGACAATACAAGAGCAAGTACTTTTCCGAATGCTGGCCCCTCGACTCAGCAATACAATACCTACTATCACAAAGAAATGGATGTACGCTATCTTCCTTATGCATGGAGAACATTTCATGATCTCATCCAGCTCACGGCACCAAGGACACGGATGATGTATAAACATTTGTTTTGCACAGATGAACTCCCGAAGTCCCCACACCATGACATAGGCCAAGAATCTGGAGCTTCCAGCTGGAACTCCATAAGTCTCCTTCACATTGCTTGATACAGAGGAAGGACTCAAAAGTCATAAGATATGAGTTTCTCAGAAATCATATCCAAATAGGATTTTCCTTCCTAGAACTCCACCATACACATTGTAGGTGTTTTCTTAGGTTGAATATCCAATGGAGGATTTCCTTCTCAGGAACCTTCCCATGGGACAGTTCCTTTGGGCAGTTGAATATGAGCCAGTCATGGAACTGCCACAAATCACTGCCAATCTCTCCCATGATCATTTGTGTTTTTTTATGCATGAGATAACTAGTATCTCATTCATCAGTTGTACAGTAGTATTGAGCTCATAAAAACAAAGTCAGCAAAGTCTACAACAAGATTTTTTAAATACTTTCTGGCTTAGGTCACTATCAATTGATAACCTACTCGAGCGAATTTTTTTTGACCGTCTGTCCATCCCCGCACTGTCCCTCTTTCGTCCGTCACTGTCGAGCCGACCACCGTCCGTTCAACACCGTCGCGTCTGTCCTCTGCCTCCATCGTTCAGCATCCACGTGTTCGCCCGTCGAGCCACCGTCTTTTGTGCGCCGGTAAAAGTATCACCACGTCTGCGCTACGTGATCCCGCCGCCAACAAGATTCGTGCCAATCGTGTCTCCTTCGAGTGCGAACCGCCACGAAGCTCCTACAAGACCCTTTTCCTTGGAACAAGTCTCGGAGCAGCCCTCTCAAGACTGTCTGCTGAGAAGATGGCCCCTATTGGGCTTAAGAACCAAGAGTGCGAGCGCGGAAGAGGTGGCGAGAAAGCCCCTATCCGTTATGTGCCGGATCGGGACCCAGTCCAAGAAGCTTTGGACCTCAAGCCTGAGACCCTCAAGTGCACCCTCGCGAATGGGTCAGAAACCCGAGTCATGGTTTGGTCCGGACACGGTACCAACGAGCAGTTTGTACTGCACGAGAACAAGGCGTATAGTACC
Organism: Cyclotella cryptica; assembly: GCA_013187285.1. NCBI lineage: Eukaryota > Bacillariophyta > Thalassiosirophyceae > Thalassiosirales > Thalassiosiraceae > Cyclotella > Cyclotella cryptica. The sequence goes on from JABMIG010000105.1 coordinate 62,749, forward strand.
ACCAAGAAAATGGGGCTAATTCCCGCCTGCGATGATGCCAAAAAGGCATATGAGTCGACAAAAGGTGATTGGAAGGCTGTTCTGCGCGAACTTGCCGATGACCCCCTCAGCAAGACTGAGAAAGAGAAAAAGACCGCAGAGTCACTCTCCCTAAAGGCCGACATGCTCGTCTTAAGGACAAAAATGACCGACTCGGCCCTAGAAGTTTTTCAACTCTACGCCAATCTTCTCTCTGAGGAGGCACGTCAGCCCTGGGACATAATTGTCAAGGAGCAGACAGAGTCAAGTCCCTTTCACGACATCTTTGGAGTCGAAAGGAAGAAGTCACCGGGCAAGACGTCCGAGTCATTCAGGAGGTGCCAGTTACTCCACCTCCAATCGTGTTTCGCACATGACGCAGGCAAAAATTTGAAATTCTATATTTCAAATTGCCTCAAGAAGCCCAACAAGGTTCGGGTGCGTCAGTTTGTGCAGCACATTATGCAGCTGAACAATTACGTGGAAGACCTCCCGTGTTTGTACTACAGCCCAAGCGCAAGTACGATGACCCAACAGGTCTACTCCTTCACTGACGCGGAGCTCGCATGCCATATCTTGTGCATGTGTCCGTTGAAGTGGCAGGACCAGTACCACTTGCTTGAGAAGTGCTATCCCGAAGGGGTTAAGCCTCTATTGCTCATTCTTGAGCAAATTGAGGTGGTGCACCCAGTGGATGAGAGGCAGTCGTCTTCTAAGCCTGCAAAGGCCCAAGGAGCTGAACAGCCCTCCAAGAAGTTCGCGCTAGGCACACGAATTCCCAAGAAGCCCAAGCAAGCAAGCACGGAGTATACGCGCATAGACAAGAACTGCGAGCTATGCAAAAAGCATGGGGGCGCACACACCATGCATAACACCGCGGAGTGTCGCCGTTACAACAAAGACGGAACTCCTACGCGAGGTACTTTCGGGCAAGCTGCACGAAAGTCCCGCGAAGACAGTCACCCCACGAAGTCCTACGCCCAGGTCTTGGCTCGCATGGAGAAACTTGAGAAGTCTCTCAAGAAAGCCAACAAAAAAGGCAAGAAACGTCGCTGTCGCGAAGAAAGTGACAGCAATTCCGACTCATCCTGAAGTGTTGGGTCGGGTAGTACCGGGGAAAATGAAAATAGTTGTAAGAAAATTAAAACTAGCCACGAGTTAGCCAATTACACTACCCCTGGTCCGATTAAAACTACCAGTAACCAAAAATTAGAATTAAATGACAAAATTTTAATTCCGGATTATCCGAGTCCTTCAGTGGACGTAACTTTGAAAAATCTAAAAAACACCTCGAACTTGTCCACTAACTTTGATGGAGATCCCAACTCAGTGAGGGACACCCTACATAAATCAAAGTCAATTGAGCCATCTAACCCACAAAAATCAATGGACTCAGTAACAGCAGTACTAGCTGTACAAAAATTAGCGACTGGAAGTCAGTCCTCGACAAAACTCAAACACTTGTCCAGGAGTCGCAAAAACAACTTCTTGAGAGTACTATTGGACACTGGTTCCGATGGTGACCTCATGTTCCATGAAAAAGAAACCACCAAGCGTTTTCCCTACTTGACTAGGCAGGTGTCAAAGTCTTGGCACATGTCGAATGGGTGCTTCCAAACCAAAGGAAGAGGCGAAGTCACTCTAAAATTCCTAGAGTACTCCAACAGCAAGGAATACACAGTTAAACCTGATGTTGTGGAGTATGATGGTAAAAAGATGGCTAAGCCAGCGTTTGACCTCATCTTAGGTGTAAAAACACTAAGAGAGCTTGGAATTGTTCTAGATTTTCGAACAAAGGATATTACCATTGATGAGATCATCTTGCCGATAAGAGACATCAACAGGCTGTCAACTAGCTCTAAGATTGAAAAAGCTTGTTCAGTTAACCACAGCATGATTCATGAACCACGTAGTACTGAGGAAGCCACTCAGCGTGCAGTTCACATCTTAGATGCAAAATATGAAAAAGCAGACCTCCAATCAGTTGTTGACAACAATTGTCCTCACCTTAGTCTACAAGATCAAAATAAGTTGTTGGAGCTCCTCCGTAAATACGAGGACCTCTTTGATGGTACACTAGGTGATTGGAATACTGAGCCTGTCTCCTTCAAACTGAAGGAAGGTGCAAAACAGTACCATGGCAGAGCCTACCCAGTGCCACATTCAGTAAAAGAGACTCTCATGAAAGAGCTCAAAAGACTATGTGACCTAGGGGTACTACAGTGGCAGCCCGCATCTGAATGGGCTTCACCATCGTTCATAGTACCAAAAAAAGATCAGACTGTACGTTTCCTAAGTGATTTTAGAGAAGTAAACAAAAGGATAGTTAGAAAACCATTCCCGTTACCTAAAATTAGTACAGTCATGCAAGAGTTAGAAGGTTTCACTTTTGCCACAGCCCTTGATTTAAACATGGGCTACTACACCATTAGGTTGGATCCAGATGCATCCAAGATCTGCACCATAATATTTCCATGGGGTAAATACTCTTACCTCAGGTTACCAATGGGAATTGCTGGTTCTCCTGACATTTTTCAATCAAAAATGACGGAACTAATGGCCACCCTTGAGTTCGTAAGAGCTTACATTGATGATCTACTATGTATCACCAAGGGAACCCTGGAAGACCACCTGGCTAAATTGGAATTGGTCCTCTCCAGACTGCAAGATGCAAACCTAAAAGTAAATGCTCGCAAATCAAACTTCTGTGCCATTGAAACAGAATATCTTGGGTACATCCTCTCACGAGAGGGAATTAAACCACAACACAAGAAGGTACAGTCGATACTTGCACTGACACCGCCCAAAAATGTCAAAGACCTCCGTAGATTCCTTGGCATGGTCCAATACTATAGAGATCTTTGGGCACGGCGCAGCAAAATGCTTGCCCCACTCACAAGCCTCGTAGGCGAGTGTGGTCATACCAAACAATCCAAACTTCTCAAGGTTAAAAAGAAACCTTGGAAATGGACTGAGGAACATCAAAAAGCATTCGATGACGTAAAGGCCACTATCGCCGAAGATGTGTCCTTGGCCTACCCTGATTACTCAAAAGGGTTTGAGATCTATACTGATGGATCCAAGAGACAACTTGGAGCCGTCATTACTCAGAACAACCGGCCAATAGCTTTTTTCAGCAGAAAACTCTCTGTCTGTCAGCAAAAATACAGCGTAACCGAAATTGAACTTCTAGCCATTGCTGAAACACTCAAAGAATTCAAAGGAATGCTGTGGGGCCAGCCTATTGTAGTCTACACAGCAAGACAGGCAAGTTTGCCACGTGGATGATTTTTGTGCGATTAACTGACGTCAACTGACGACAACTGAAGACAACTGAAGACAACTGACGTCTTTTACATTATCTCGTTAATGTGACTGACTAAGTGACGACAAAAGAAGGCACCATGTGACGACACTGAAGACAAAATGACGACGCTAAGTGACGACACTGAAGACAAAATGACGACCCAAGTCACGGCACTGAAGACACAGTGACGACCAAACTGAAGGCAGTTAACGACATTTTAACGACCCTTCCGTGACGACACTGACGAACTTCCTGGACGACACTGGCGACTCCTACGTGGTATATATTCTACTGCCTACTGACGATAGTGACGAACAAAGTGACGACAAAGACGACTGACGACCCTAAGTAAAAAAAACTGAAGTCCTTCTGACGACCCAAGTGACGAACGTGAAGTCCTTCTGACGACCCAAGTGACGACACGGACGACTCAATGACGACCCAAGTGACGACACCTGACGACATTTTAACGACCCGTAGTGAAGGCATGAAATGACCATATATTTTTAAGTGACGTCAACTGACGACATCGGACGACATTGGACGACTCCATCTGGCGATACTTATCGCCAAAGTCCAAAGTTGCCTGTCTTGCAGACCACAAGAACCTCATGCAAGATGCACTCGGTTTAACCTGTGACAGGATTTACCGTTGGCGTTTATTACTAGAGGAATATGGTCCTGAAATCGTGTACATCAAAGGAATCCACAACACAGTTGCGGATGCAATTTCACGCCTTGACTTTGGTCCAACAAAGGACGCCAAGGAAAACTGGATGACCTTCACCAAATGCTGGTGTTATTACACTATGCAATCAGAAGAGGACCCATCCCCAGCACAACAATCAGACCTCATGAACTTTGTGTTTGCTAACCGCAGCGAAGAGAATGCGATCTATCCCCTGACAGTTCGGGAGATTGCCGCAGCTCAACAAACGGATAAAATGCTGGACAAACTCAGCCTGCTGGAGGCATACAAACCTCAGCTGGTAGAAAATGTTCAAGTACTGTGCAAAGATGGCAAACTTGTCATCCCACAGGAACTCCAGCAGCGAGCAGTACAGTGGTACCATCACTACCTGCAGCATCCTGGGACAACCCGTCTCGAAGAAACTCTTCGTGCTGCGATGTATTGGAAAGGTTTGAGACACTCTGTCCGCACCTTTGTCAAAAATTGTCATAAATGCCAAGTCAACAAACGACGCCAACATAAGTACGGTAAATTGCCTACAAAATTGGTTGTATCAAATCCCTGGGAGGTACTATGTGTGGACCTAATCGGACCATACACTCTCAAGGGCAAAGGCGGCATTGAAATTGACTTTATGTGTGTCACAATGATAGATCCAGCTACCAGTTGGTTCGAAATTGTGGAACTACCGGTAACTGAATTCAATTCTGTTACTTCCAAGGGTAAAGGGTAAAAAGGGCCTCAAGGGTACTAACACACATAATAAACCTAAAGAAGCATACTTTGATAAATCATCAGCACAAGTTGGCTCTTTAGTAAACAAGATCTGGTTTAGCCGTTACCCACGTTGTCAAGTAATCATTTACGACAATGGAAGCGAGTTCAAGCTCAATTTTGAAACACTATGTGATTCATACAGTATCAAGCGTAAGCCAACCAGCATCAAGAACCCCCAAGCGAATGCAATACTAGAACGGATGCATCAAGTAATCATGACAATGCTCCGTGCATCGCTGAATTAGACATGGCCAATACAGTGGCTCCTAGTGACATAGCAGACTTCCTCACAGATGCTGCATGGGCCGCTTGCTCCACATACCACACGGTACTCAAAGCCTCTCCAGGTGCAGCAATATTTGGCAGGGACATGCTGTTTGACATTCCCTTCCTAGCTGACTGGAACAAAATAGGAGACCATAGGCAACGCCAAACCGATCGCAACACCGAACGTGAAAACAAGTCTCGCGTCGATTGGGATTATAAAATTGGTGATAGAGTACTTCTTCGCAAAGAAGGTATCCTCCGCAAATCAGAAAGCAAATACCATAAAGATCCTTGGACTATATCGACAGTCCATACGAATGGTACTATCAGGGTTCACCGCGGAACAAAATCAGAAAGATTAAACATTAGGAGAGTAACACCATACTTTGACACTACAGACACTTAAAATAAAGAACATGTCAGTGAATCACTCTTACTCCTCTCTCCACTAACACTTACGCTTGAAATAATGCTTCGTTGTCACTACTCAGCCAGGAAAGTCTTGTATCACCAGTATAAGTTGGTACACAAAACAAGTGTCTTCCGCTCACAAAACAGGCCTCCCCATTTTTCCTTTCCAAAGAAAAGATTTTTTTTTCACACCTCACCTGACCCTCCATTCGTGGGGGCGAGTGACATAGGCCAAGAATCTGGAGCTTCCAGCTGGAACTCCATAAGTCTCCTTCACATTGTTTGATACAGAGGAAGGACTCAAAAGTCATAAGATATGAGTTTCTCAGAAATCATATCCAAATAGGATTTTCCTTCCTAGAACTCCACCATACACATTGTAGGTGTTTTCTTAGGTTGAATATCCAATGGAGGATTTCCTTCTCAGGAACCTTCCCATGGGACAGTTCCTTTGGGCAGTTGAATATGAGCCAGTCATGGAACTGCCACAAATCACTGCCAATCTCTCCCATGATCATTTGTGTTTTTTATGCATGAGATAACTAGTATCTCATTCATCAGTTGTACAGTAGTATTAAGCTCATAAAAACAAAGTCAGCAAAGTCTACAACAAGATTTTTTAAATACTTTCTGGCTTAGGTCAATATCATACATCCAATATCTTCCATAAGTTGGCATATTTTATGCTTTTTTGTTTAAAACTTGGTTAACATTTATATGTTCTCCCTTGTCATATCCCAACAAATAGCCAACCCCTTCAGCACAGATAGCCAACCCCTTCATCCTTCATCATCATTTGATAATATATATAGTGTTCAATCATAATGAAATGTGTATATACATGATGACGAAATATTCAAAATTTCATTTCAAACAACTATAATATCCACATAAAGGATCTAAAGTTTTATATCATCATTATACTTCGTCTCCACTGTTTTTGTCTTACCTTTCCAGCACCATCAGTCAATCATCATTTTCACAGTAGACTGTGTCCCTGTTCAGCCTTTTCATTCAGATGCATGTGATCCAAAACCATTACCATCAATTAATAATGATGAGATGGAGGGACAAGTTTACTTCATGATGCCATTTAAGGTCACAGTGATGCTTTTGATTGTAATCAGTATTAAGCAGGACTAGTCGCCAGTAGATAAAGAACAAAAATTAGCTCCACCATTTTGCATCCGCATAAATTACCTGTGAAAACCCTTCTCAACATGACACAACCAGTACAACACATAACCTTCACTACTCATATCCCCTTCTAGAACTGAATGGAAAGAGATTTGCAAAAATTGTTTTCCATACAGGCTATTGGCATTTCCCTTGAAATGACTTGGTGTGATGTCTTGTCATAAGTCATAAACTGATGAATTCTCATCAGTCCATCACATTATCATGGAAAAACAACCACCAATGATCATCAAAGCATCAACCAAATGCCCTCAATACACCATAAAACTATCTGATATTGTTTTGTTTTTGACAGGAACCACTTGAGCTTGAGGCAGAACTGTCAAAACTATGTAACTTTATTGGTAGCTTTAGAAGCCCTAGGATTCAGTGATCACAGAGATGGTGTTGTTGTCAGGGTTCTCAGAAAAGAATTTTAAATCATGATTTGAAGAAATTCACTGAAATTTGATTTTAAATGGGAATGACTTCTTAGTGTTTTTTCTTGAGGTAGAGTACAGTATTCATAATGGCATGGTATGGGTATGTAAATTGGCACCAATGATACAAGTTACAGTATGTAATATGATATATCTTTATGGAAATAATCTGTACTGGCATGATATCATATATAATGACAGAGTATACAAATTGGTCCTTAGACATATACTTGGAACACTTTGCTCTGATATCCAACACTGATGCAGAAACTTGCAAGTTGTACGCGGGACCTGAAACCATCATCTCATGTTTGACTTGTCACAGCACTAATTCCAAGTGGCCATCTAAAAAACTAAGTGCCTGTTGAGATGGACTGACGCCCCTGAAACAGGGGAAGAGGGATATGAATCCTTGTCAAGGTCTTAGGGATGAAAAATTGAGGTCATATGATTAGCCAAAGATGTGTGAGAGATAGCGGTTCAAAGTGAATTTTGACATATATTGTGTGAGATTGTATATTACTATCCTGTAATAGGGAATTACCTATCACATCACCTTGCTCTTCGTTTAGCTATCATATAATCTGTCATAATCTATAAATTAATGGCAATCATAAAATACGGCTACCACTGATTCCACTATTCTAAATCTGTGCAACATTCATTTCCAACATAATATTTTCTAGCTCCTCCCACTCCTCCATTAAAGATGCCACGACATTTTCTTCTTTCGTTTTTCTTTCTGTCAAATTCATCAATTGTTCGTAATCTCGACCAACTTCTATCATTTCTTTTTCATATTCCTGTATTTTTGCTTCTGCTCTCGAAATCAATTCCTAAAAACATTGGAGAGTTACCCACAGGGTCTGATGTCATACGACACTTGCTAACTAACTAACTCAAGCATTTCACCAAACTCACCTCGATTTTTTGTATTCTCTTTGGTGCATTGAATGCAAGTTTCCTCTTGCGCTCTTTCTCTGCCTTGTCCTCGGGACATTCCATTTCTAATTTTGCTGGCTCATCCAGTTGGACAGTCGACGATATGTCATATTGTTCCCAGTCTCTCTCCTCTAATCCACGCTCTTCTACAACCAAGTCGCCATTCTTTAAGGTTCCAACGTGAGTGAAGCCAACTGAGTCGCAAAAGGCGCGGTCGTGTGATATAACTATGATGGCGCCGTCTTTGCCACCCCACGAGCTCAGTGAATCGCCTAGTGCTTCAATGCTGTCTCGCACAATGAATTTATATTAAATAATGAACAAGGGGATAGTTTTGTCGTGTATTTGTCTAATAACTCTCACCATTCTATGTCCAAGTGATTTGAGGGCTACACATTGAACACGTATATAAAAGTGTGAATTGAATGAAGTGGGTTCCGAAAAATAAAGTTGTGATGCTTACCTCGTCCAACAGCAGAAGATTGGAAGCTTTCAAAGCAAACATCGATAGAGCCACCCGCGCTTTCTCTCCCCCACTTAATTCCCCTATTTTTTGAAGTGGCTTGCCGCCTCCTAATCCTAACATTCCCATGACGGATCTGGCATCTTGATCAGACACATTTATGTTCCCATCCTTTCCTTCGCGCGCATGAGATGTCACAAGGTCGATGGCACGAGCATTAGAATCCAATTCTTGAGCTAAATCTTGGGTAAAAATTCCGAGGCTTTTGTTCGGATAGGTGTGAATCACTAAGACATTTGAATAGAGATGACAAATAAATTACGTTTGAAACTCACCGCAACTTTTCGTTCTCTTTTCTTGCACCTGCTAACAACGGTAGCTTCCCTCTAAGTGTATCCATTAAAGAAGATTTCCCTTTAAGAAAAAATATTTTTTTAGAATTTGCGTTTTGGGTAGATGACAAAAGGACAAGTCAAAACTAACCTACCTGCGCCATTTTTTCCTCTGATACAAAGCTTCATCCCACGATTCACTTGGAGGTCGATATTCTTTAAAATAATATCATCTTCACCGTAACCAACCGAGGCGTTTTCTAAGGACAATAAGGTCTCACCGATGCCTTTCGGAGGTTCTGGCAAATTCAGTTTAGGCTTCCAACGCTTTTCGATGAGCCCCACTGCAGGCGGATCTAGCTTACCCTCGGCCCTCATCCTTTCGATCATCTTTACACGACTCTGTGCACTGGATGCTTTCGTTGCGGACGCTCCAAATTTATCGACAAACTCCTGCAGACGCGCCGCCTCTTTTATATTGTGTTCGTATTCTGCAATGGCAGTCTTCGCACGAAACTCCTTCTCTGCGAGATATTTGTCATAATTGCACGAAATATATTGTATGAGTGTCTTTCCGCTTACTTCTGCGATGGAGTTCACGCTTTTTGAAAGTAATGTAACGTCATGCGAAACTAGTAAAATAGATCCTTGATAGTTTGATAAGTATGTAGCAAGCCAATTCCTCGCGCTCGAGTCTATGAGACACGACAACAAAGATAAAAAACAACATTGAGATCAATGGAGATGGAACCATAGACGAATTCGGAGTAAAACCACTGGGACGTACCAAGGTGATTCGATGGTTCGTCTAAAAGCAGTAGATCAGGCTGTGACAGCAATAATCTAGCAAGAGCAATTCTCATTTGCCACCCTCCACTGAATTCACTGCATTTTCTATCCGAATCGGCTGGTTGAAAGCCTAGCCCCTTCAATACTAAGTCAACATCTTGATCTTGCGTCCACCCACCTGCATTGGCGAATCGTTCTTGTGCCTTGCCTAATTCGTTCAGGGTTTCCTCGGACGTATTCCCCTCTGCTATAAGGTTTTCAAGACATCTCATGTTTTCTCTCGCGTCATTGATTATATTCATCTCAGACGCTGCTTCTTCCCTCACCGTCTTTGTTGATCCAGACACTGCAGTTTGTTTCAAATACCCAACCTTCACTTTGGATGCAACTAGTGCCTTGCCTTCATCAATTCGAACGGATCCGGTTATAGCACCAAGTAATGTGGACTTGCCACAGCCATTTGGACCTTGCATTGGCAGAATATTAGAGACGCAAGATCTTCAGGTGAACGGCGATGCTAAAAGAAGAAAAATGAGCTATTCCGCGTTGAAACTCTTACCTACGATTCCCCATCGTTCTTTCGGGTCCACCCGGAAATTTATATCTCGGAGGATTTGGATTCCAGATCCAGTGGAAATATTTAGGTCGGTAAACAGTAGCGTTGCGCCGCGCGTGTCCCCCCTCGTCACTCCAAGGGCCGTCGCAGAGGACAACGAGGAAGCTCCTGCTCCTCGCTGCGAGTGACAGTGTGACGGCCATGGAAATACATTGTGAAAACCATCGGACCGTAATGGAAATACAATGAGAGATGAAAACAAAACTGAGTTAAATACCCCCAGCATTTTCATTGTCGCCACTTCTGTACCATACAATACTTTCTTTCGTAGAAAGGCTTCTGACAGCCGTTGCCATCGAAAGCATGTGATAGTTCACATCAATTAGTAAAGGATGCGTCAAACAAAGAAGACCCAAACGTCTCCCAAACGTCCACAGACGTCAGAAGAATGGTATGGTATGGTACGTACAATAGTGTACAATATCCCCACCCCCAGCTATGGTGCAATAATTGCACCATACACTTTGATCAAATTCCAGATTTTCTTATGGTGCAATAATTGCACCATAAGCATGATATATGCTCTAGCATTCACGTGTTATCATTGAAAAATGGCTTATGTAACTTCACTCCAAATATTGATGCCAAGCCTCCATTACCTTTTGGGGGCGAATGAGTTTTTTTCATTTCTACGCCAGTAACATAGGAATCGTCCTCCTTATGGTGCAATAATTGCACTATAAGGATTAAGATGGAGAAAGCTAGTTATGGTGCAATTATTGCACAGTACGAAAAGGATGGGTATATTGTATTCTACAGCTTGGAGATGGCTGGTCCTGCACAGCGTAGATATCACTATTGTACTGAATGTACGTCACACTTATATTTGCATAATTTGGCTTATGTAAAACAGCTTATTTATTTTATGTCACATGAATAAAAACTCTAAAAAGACCGCCTCCCCCCACCAGTTGTCGCTGCTCTCCCCCGCTCGTCGCGATCACTCCCCACACAACTGCCCCCTCACTCCAATCGGACAGTTCCGTTCTCCAATTATCGAGTCCTGGAGTGTGACCTAAAGGGTTGTATGGTATCTACAGGTATTGTAGATGTGATGGAGCCCTGTAGGTCACAGTCCAGGACTCTCTATCCGGAGTCCACTGCATTTACATTTTGGGCGGCGAATCCCATGGTTGCCATGTAATTTTTTATGGTCAGTGGCAAATGTCTTAAATGTTAAAAAAAATAAAGGTAGTCACTACCGTATATCACGGTGTATAAGTCCCCACGGATTATAAGACCCCCCCCCTACTTTTGAACTGCGTATATTTCAAAAACTAAGCAATTCTCAACTAAACGGATAAGATATTCCAGAAAGCTTACCTTCTTCTGAAGGTTTCGGTGTGTCACACAATAGGCAACAGTTTGTCCTATCAAAAGTTATAGCAACATATCAAAATCATGTTAATGGTATCTTTTGTACATTTGGGGGTATTATGAACCGTGATATATGCTAAGTATCATAGGAGGCAGGAAAAAGCATCTCCAAGCTGTACAAATTTTTCGAGGGTAGGTAGATAGAAAGTTGAAATCATAAGGAGTATTGCTAAGTAGTATGGTATGATATAACAATATTGTACAGTACAATATTATACCTCTCTCACTCTAGAGAGGTGCACATTTACAACTCACTGGAGTTGACCTCTGTTTTTTACAACTGGGGGCAATTTTGAGGACCTGGTACTGCCAAGTGATATTTTATTTAAACCTCACATCTGGGAGGCACATCCATGGCTCCCAGCAAGAAAGGCAACTTCGCAATTTTTTCGGCGATTGGTCAATAGTTGGTCAGCGGTTTTGCTTTTTGTCGATAGTACTCAGTAGCTGATAGTAGTACATCGACAATCTATCAACTTTTTGGTTGACATGCGTCAATATCACCAACTTTAGTTGTCAACATGTTGACCAATTATCAATGAGTGATGAAAATGTGGATAGTTGGTTGATAGTTGTTACGTTCCACCTACGACTAGCTATGTATTTTGGCCCACAATTGGTCAATACCACGGCCAACTTTTGTTAGTATTGATTCACACAGTCAACATGTTGACTAAAAAGTTGATTTATTGACTATCTATCAACATTTTTTGTTGACAGGAGTTGATACTATCTACTGTTCAGTTGATAGTTAATTTTTTCAATCCAATCAATCATAGTCAATAGGGTCGATTGAGTGATTTTTAGCAAAGTTGCCTGTCTTGCAGATTTCTATGAGTACAAAGGAGTCCTCCCCCCAATTTTGGGGAGCACCTCCCTGATTTTCAGGCCCTATTTTCAACTTTAAAAACTTCATCTGACACTCACTCTTTTCCATCACCATTCATATTTCTATCATGTTCCTGATACCACATTCACTTCAAAATTTCCTCATGATGACATCTCACGCTTGTCCTATGCCTTGTTGGAGACACTGTAGACCTATTCATTCATCACTGCCATCTCTTGTGATCCATTGCAAGTCTATATTCATTCGTTGCTGCAAGCTGTTGTGGCTCATCCTACATCCTCAGCAACACAGTGTCAAGCCTACACGAAAAATTTTGGTTGCAATGATGATGGCAAATGAGTATTTTGATTGGAACAATGCTTGCAGACAAGAAGTTTGAATGCAATGATGTGTACAAATGAGCAAGCCATTCTACATCAACAAAGTGTGCATGAGTGCATTCCACAATTGCATCAACAATTGAAGATATTGGTCGAAACGATGATTGCAAGAGCAAATGACTGCAAGTGAGGAAACTTGCTTGATTGCTCCAATCAATCAATGATATCAATCGCAACAAAAAATTAAAACAATAATCTTGCTGATGATTTTTATTGTTTTTTAATGGAAATGAGGATCATGTTGATGAGCGTTCAGCAAGGCCAAACAGTGAACAATCAGCCATATTAGCTTCCTGACTTGGAGAGCAAGTTGTTGGGTGATACACAACAACAGGCTGGGACAAAGTGGTGTTTATGTCCAAAACACCTAATTAGCAAAAAACAAATACAATTGTCCCGTCCAGTTGTGATGATTATCATATCGGTGGGATATGGACAAATTTCAACTATGATGAACCTGGTAAATGTGAATAATAGAAAAGTGATCACACACAATAGAGCAGATTGATCACGATGAGAATCTTTCCAGATTGATCGATCAAATTAAGTGTTACAAGGGCAGCAGGCGCCACAAGTGCCACAGTCATACCTTGCGCAGAAATGACCGAGAAAATGATCGGACATTTTTACTACAAAAATATGAGTACAGTGATGTACAAGCTCTAAGGCTCGTTCTGTCAATCCTATTTACTGCCTATATATCGGAGCCTATATATTTTTGGCGATGTGTTTTATAGGCTCGAAGCAATATAGGCATTAAATAGGCAAAAACCTCCTCGAGGGGCAATAGATCTGAAAAGAGGTTTTTGATCCCTATTTAATGCCTATTTAGATGTGACATGACATTTTTGGATATTTTCTTCATTCACGTACATAACAACAAATGCGAATCCACCCCGCCACGTGTTTCAATGTCACATCAAGATCGAGAGTGCCAAAATGTAATGTCTGTCAATAGACGTGATTTCGTGCCTATTTACGTGAGTCGAGTCAAAAATAAATAGGCTGTAACCTATTTATAAATAGGATTGACAGAACGGGTCTAATACAAAAAACCTCCCACATTTCAAAAAGAGAGAAAAAACAAAATCGTTTGAGTCACATTGACTTGAACATCAATGTTGTTCTTTTTTGCATCATGAATGTTCCATTATACTGTGATACTATCTGTGCTACATCACTGGATGAACGAATTTGTTGACCTCAAAAAATCAACGGTCAACTGTGGTGTCTTGAATATTGCTCATGACTGTCTCTTTGCCGGTGCCTTGTTGAAGTGCTTTGTGTGTGTTAACAACAAAATGTTTTGCAAAATGCCGTGGAATCATATTTTTTCTAGTTGGAACTGCATAAATTTATGCCGGTGTATTTCAGGCAGTGCACTTGACTTGCGAGCAACTAAAAGTTCTGTATCACAGCTAACTTAAATAATAGAGATGTCACAAGGTGTGATGGAAGAGCTCAAGAAAAGCTATTTCAAACTAAAAAACTAACTTTTTCACTTTCTAACTCCAGTCTAGCAGCTTCCAACGGTCAAAGAAGGCTACTTCCTTCGAGCACTAACAGGTTCTATTTCTTCCTATGGCCTTAAGGACTTCTTCTACAGCCAATATGGGGGCAGACCATTTGAGAACTGTTTGCCAGTCCTTCCATGATAACGGGACCTAGTTGGAGAATAAGAGAAAATTAGATGCCGGTGAACTAAGCATGTAAAGAAAATAACAGTACAATCTCACCAATCCAAAACTTTCAGCTAATCCTGAAAATCCAAGTTTTGAGCTATACAACACAAAGAGATGGATCAGAAAAGGCAATGCAACTCCAATAACAAGCATTGGGTTTTTGTTTGGCCCTATGGTCAACAGCGAATTATCCACTGAAACTGCTGACAAAGCTTTGAATAATTCAATGCACACTAGAACTGTGAGTGAAAGGGTTTGTGGGGATTCACGGCCCGAGCCTTGAAAGAGAGCTTCACATGATGACCCATCTGTGGGAGACCAAGAAGTCCCGCATTTACTCCACGAAGACAGCTGTTGAAGTGTTATGCCTTGAGATCTGTAATGACCGATGAATGCGCCAACTGTAGCGAAACCAACATATAATCTGTGTTTTGCGAAACCATTCTTTTCTAGTGAGCTTGAATGTGAATATGATGAAGATAGGGTTAACTAACAAAGAACACTCACCCTGTGATAAGATATCGTGTAGCCATCCATCTTGTCATTATTGGTTCGGTTGAAGATCTTGGCTTCTGGGACATGACATCAGGTGCTGGAGGGTTGAATCCTAGCGCTGTTGCTGGCGGACCATCGGTAACTAAATTTACCCAGAGTAAATGCATTGCGCTCAAAGGTTCAGGGAAGCCACATATAGCCGAGATTAGAATCGCAGCTATTTCCCCTATGTTGCAGCTTATTAAAAAGCAAATGAAAGACTGATCGAACCACAATGCGTAAGCATATTTGTCGCTGATTGGTCAAAATCAAGATTCTCTATGCTTACCTGCATGTTGGCATAAATGCACCGGCCTTCCTCAACAGCCGCAACTATTGTTGAAAAATTATCGTCGGCAAGTATCATGTCGGCAGCTTCTTTGCTAACTTCTGTCCCGCTTATTCCCATAGCAACCCCGATGCTAACAAGGAACAAAGTGTCAGGAACATTCTTGACGAGGACAATCCATCACAGCGTTGGTCGAATTTCAAAGCATATATCAAAGTGACACTTACCTCGCCTGCTGTAGAGCCGGCGCATCATTCACACCATCTCCGGTCATGGCAGGGATCTCACCCAGTGACTGTAGCATCTTTATCAACTTTTGTTTGTCTGATGGTTCTGCGCGACAAAATACTATGTTTCCCGAGGCTATAAGATTCAGCTGCTCACTCTCTGGCTTTTCAAAGAATTCACGACCTTCGTACGCCTTGATTTCCTCTCTGGATGAACTTGGCGGTAAAATATTTACGTCTCGCGCGATTGCTACTGCTGTGTCACGTGCATCACCAGTGATCATTATCACCCTAACTCCGGCTGCATGACATTTCCTAATGCTGTCAGCTACTTCTGGGCGTGCGGGATCTTTAATACCAACTGTTCCGACCTTTAAAAAAGTACACACGACCAATTGACATTAATTCCATCTACGTTCATGAATAATGAAACAAATCAGTTTCTCACCCAAGTCAAACCACTTTCGATAGCAGCATAATTATCAGGGTCCGACAGGAGGGGGTGCCGCTCCATGCCGTAACCGTCATCGAGGGAGTAACTCCGTAGGCTTTCTTCGAGCTGATCGGTTTCTTTCACTGCTAATGCTAAACAGCGGAGCGGTCTTGTGGCAAGTTCTGCTGTCTTGTGCTGAATTAGTCGCCGTAACTTTCCATCCAACTTCACTACAGTTCCGTCACGAGTTTTTGCGTGGGTGCATCGTTCAAGTAAAAGATTTGGTGCTCCCTTAACAAGCAGCCGATTTCCCTCTAATGACGAAGGCCAATGTGATGCAAGAACTGACATTGACTTCCTATCTCGGTTGAATTCTGCAGAGCACAATTTTGCGATGAGTGACACGACATGCAAGAATATCTAATATCAGTAGAATCATATTTGCCACACGGAAGACGCTTACCTAGAGTGGCTTGTCGAGGATGGCATTCTCTCCATTTGTTGACATTCGCGGACGCCAGAATTTGAGGGGCCGCCGAAATCGCTTCATCGTAATGTCCACCAAGCTTTTCAGCAAGGACACACAACGCAGCCTCTGTGGGCTCGCCTATCCTCTCAAAGGCACGTTTGGAGGGGCCATTGTAACCAACTATGGATGCATCGTTACATAATGCCGACACGGCAGCAATATCGTTGACTGCTCCTTTTGGATTGTTAAGAATTTCTGTCGTCTTTTTAATACCGTCAACTTCTCCCTCAGGGGAATAAGAAACTCCACTAATATGGTGCTCTTTCACGCAAATGCCATCAGCATGGTCAGATTCCAACAGCAAGAGCGATACTGCAGTCATTTCATTGGTTGTGAGTGTCCCGGTTTTGTCTTTGCCATTAAAAGAGAAAAATCGAATCAAAATGAGATGAAATTCGAAGTGCACAATCCGAGAAAGAATCTGTCCCATGAATCACCTGTACAGATAACACTCGTGCATCCTAGTGTCTCGACGCTTTGGAGTTTGCGAACTATTACATTCCTCTTGGCCATGCGCCGTGTTCCCAGACTCAAACAGAGCGTTATGACTGCCGGCAACCCTTCTGGAATTGCCGCCACGCCAAGAGCCTTGGCAAAATTTTACAAGTCAGTGATAGATCGTTTTGGAGGAAATAGAGTGTTTGGCGAGTTCATCAACACAATCTTACCACTGCGACCTTCGCGTAGTACACTGCGCCTTCTATCGGGCTTTTGAACGATGGGTCGTAAAACTTGGGAATAGATGCGACCCAAACGGTCAAGCAAATGATTCCAATCACAACGGTTAAAGTGTTACCAAATTCGTCAAGTTTGATAGCCAGTGGTGTTCTATGGGCATTTTCGTCGGAGGCTGCCTCAGTGACACCTCGCTGGATCTAAATAAAGATGAGGTTATCATGCAGATTCGGTACATACAAAATAAAAGGTCATTTCCTTTGTCCTTAGAGAGAGAGAAATGGCAAAACCGTCACCATGATACGCATGGCATGACTCACTTTTCCCATTTCGGTAGTCATTCCTGTTCTGACCACCACACCAACCCCTTTCCCAGCAGTTATAACAGTACCACTGTACAACATTCCATTCGCATGCTTGCCCATCGACCCAGCTTCCTCTTGAATCTCGTCCAAATCATCAATGATATGACCCCTATGATCAGGATCTCCCTCAATGACCTCGCCTTTGTATGGGATTTTAGAGACGCTGTCACTTTCTCCCGTCAGACACGCCTCATCTACGGTAAAAGTAGAAGTCGAGACAGAAATGAGTCGAATGTCTGCGGGAATTTTCTGCCCAACGGATAAAACCACGATATCTCCGGGAACTAGCGATGAAGCATCCACTTCTATCTCGTCAATTGTGCCTTGTGGAGAGACTGCGGTGCCTTCGCGGTAAATTCGAACCACTGCCTTTTGTGCCTGCATTTTCTTGAGCGCCGAGATCCCTTTGGATGCATTCAAGGATTGATAACCTCCTACTAAGGCATTGATGACCAAAATAGTGGTGATAATGATTGGTTCGATCAATGCCTCCATAATTTGTTTCAGACCAAATGTTTTCAACGTAGCTTCGTCCAATGATTTGACCGGTTGTGCTCCCATAATCGTATTTCGCGCCTCTTCTACGGCTTGTGCAGCGACCGTCGACGATGACTGTGCATTGCCAAGCGTTGACGTGCCAATCACCTCGTAAACGCGTTGTAAGATTCGAGATCCCCATTGACCAATCTCTGCTTTCAACTCCAGCAGCCCAAAAAAGGCCGAAGCACATGCGACAACGAGCAATATCCTGACGAGTTTGTCGTCAAACTGCTCAAAAATAAAGGACAGAAGCGTTCGTTCCGGAGGCTGCTCGAGTTCATTGGGGCCGTAAACGTGGTTGAGTCGATGCAGACGCTCGTCGGATGTCAGCCCCAGTGGCTGCAGGCTGTTCGAATTGCTGTCGATTGGAACGTCCAAGTATCTTTTGGACAGAAGAGCGGCGATCGGGATGGAGCTCGGGTCAGAATTCACGCGCATTCGAGACCATGTGGCCAGATCCAACGGCGATGGCTTCGCCGTTGACGTCGACGTTGACGAACCGATTTCTTTGTCGTCAACTGAAGATGATGAGAGCGATCCACCGCGATGGACGAACGGAACTCCAGCTGGCCATTTTTTAGGAAAGTGCGCTTTCTCTGCTAGCGTTAGTGACGACGAAACGCCCGCAAGACTTTGCGGTAGAAACGGACGGGTCGCGGCAGCGAAAAGAATCTTGTAGTGAAGCAGCACGGTGAGAATCACCGCCGACGTTGCCGACGTCCGTAATTTGGATGAATGCATGCTGGTGAGAGCTGTGGTGTGAGGGGGGCGTTAAACGAGTCTCGTACGGTGGATTTAAAATCCTTGATGTCTATCGTGATGTCTCCCAATGCCACAGCGAGATCATGTCACAAGCTTCCGTCCGCTCTCCATCTCCACGATACAATAATGTTATTCTGTTTTTGCAACAATCTGTGCAAAATAGGTAGGAATTAGTACTGTGATCACGATGTGAATTTACTCCTATTAATACTATGATAAAAACCACAATATGCTCCCTTTTTTAAAGATACTTATTCGGTCATTTGCAACTGATGTTGCACTGATTGTTGCTCAAAATATTCATTTTTTGCAACAATTGCAACCGTTTTTTTCACACAAAAAATACACTATGACTCCCAGCCCAAATTCACGATGTGGTAACTGCTGCAACCCTACTTGATAAAATTGTTGTACGTTGGCTGTACATTAGGTAACAGGTGCCACACAGGTGCAACAACCATGGTCACGGCTATGTGGCCGCTGAACACAACATTATCATTACCACTTAAGAAGCCATTAAACTCATCAGCTGGCAAAACCAACAGCTGCCAAACCCAATGCCACCCGAGCATGGCTCCATTAATTACTAATTTAATTATTAACTTAATTTTGCAGTTAATGAACATTAACTAAGTTGAAATAAACAAATAAATCAACTTGTACAAACTCAATAAAATTTCTTTCTTAGTCTAGTTTATGATTTAAAGCGACAAATACATGTAAAGGTTGATTGTTGTTTATGATTAAGGGGGGATAATTGCAGCCTCGGCGACAGCAAATGTGACAACGACGGCAAAGGTGACATCCACGGCAACAGTGGCAGCAAAGGTGTCCACAGCAAAGGTGTCCACAGCAAAGGTAAATCAACGGGAACAGGGTCAGAAAACACAATGGTGGCAGCAATGGGCGACGGTAGCAATGGGCGACAGCAACAACGGCAGTGATGGCTGATGCCTTGATGATGGCGGCAGCATCGCCGGTTGCAAGGGGTGACAGCAGCAATGGCAATGGCAGTGACAGGCGGCAGCGATGGGCAGTGGAAATAGCGATGGTAACGGGTGGCAGCAATGGATGGCGGCAACAGCGACAGCGACGGCAGCTCCCTTGATGGCAGCTGCAGCAACGGCGGCAGAGATGGCGGCAGAGACAATGGCAACAACGGGTGGTGGCAGCAATGGCAGTGACGGCTGATGCCTTGACGATGGCGGCAGCATCGCCGGTTGCAAGGGGTGACAGCAGCAATGGCAATGGCAGTGACAGGCGGCAGCGATGGGCAGTGGAAATAGCGATGGTAACGGGTGGCAGCAATGGATGGCGGCAACAGCGACAGCGACGGCAGCTCCCTTGATGGCAGCTGCAGCAACGGCGGCAGAGATGGCGGCAGAGACAATGGCAACAACGGGTGGTGGCAGCAACGGGTGGTGGCAGCAATGGCAGTGACGGCTGATGCCTTGACGATGGCGGCAGCATCGCCGGTTGCAAGGGGTGACAGCAGCAATGGCAATGGCAGCGACGGGCGGCAGCGATGGGCAGTGGAAGTAGCGACAGTGACGGGCGACAACAATGGATGGCGACAACAGCGACAGCGACGGCAGCTCCCTTGATGGCAACTGCAGCAACGGCTTGATGGTTGGACAAGCGAGGGGGGAACGTACTCCCTTGGGAGTTCTATCCAAACCTACATCGCCGCCAGATCCATCGTCAAAACTGTATTGCCATGGGCGCCGAAGGGGGTTGTGGGGGTTGTGGGCTAGCTTGATTTCACGTAATGAAGTAAACATGAAGTAAACTATGTAGTTTCCACAACATAAAATAACAGTATCGTGATTATCTAAAATCATCATGCTTACAGATGCTTACGCTAAATTAACACGATCACGTGAATTTGTGACACATTGGGTTCTCATAATATTATTTTCACTTTTCACACAACCGTGTTGCAAGATTTGTTGTAAAAATATCAAATACGTGCATGTTATTCTGTTTTTGCAACAATCTGTGCAAAATAGGTAGGAATTAGTACTGTGATCACGATGTGAATTTACTCCTATTAATACTATGATAAAAACCACAATATGCTCCCTTTTTTAAAGATACTTATTCGGTCATGTGCAACTGATGTTGCACTGATTGTTGCTCAAAATATTCATTTTTTGCAACAATTGCAACCGCTTTTTCACACAAAAATACACTATGACTCCCAGCCCAAATTCACGATGTGGTAACTGCTGCAACCCTACTTGATAAAATTGTTGTGCGTTGGCTGTACATTAGGTAACAGGTGCCACACAGGTGCAACAACCATGGTCACGGCTATGTGGCCGCTGAACACAACATTATCATTACCACTTAAGAAGCCATTAAACTCATCAGCTGGCAAAACCAACAGCTGCCAAACCCAATGCCACCCGAGCATGGCTCCATTAATTACTAATTTAATTATTAACTTAATTTTGCAGTTAATGAACATTAACTAAGTTGAAATAAACAAATAAATCAACTTGTACAAACTCAATAAAATTTCTTTCTTAGTCTAGTTTATGATTTAAAGCGACAAATACATGTAAAGGTTGATTGTTGTTTATGATTAAGGGGGGATAATTGCAGCCTCGGCGACAGCAAATGTGACAACGACGGCAAAGGTGACATCCACGGCAACAGTGGCAGCAAAGGTGTCCACAGCAAAGGTGTCCACAGCAAAGGTAAATCAACGGGAACAGGGTCAGAAAACACAATGGTGGCAGCAATGGGCGACGGTAGCAATGGGCGACAGCAACAACGGCAGTGAGGCTGATGCCTTGCACGGGGAACGGCACTGCAAGCGAAAAACACCGGTAACCTCCCGTACACTCGAGTGTACGGGGAGGTTACCGAGCTCTGGAATGGTATCTTCCGGTAACCTCCCGGTACACTTCTGTAACCCTCCGGTAAACTAGTGTACGGGAGGGTTACCGAGTCTACCGGGAGGTTACCGGAAATTTGAGACCAAGAGGAGCTTTGGATTTATTTCTACGCACGATAGGAATTGGTGCGTTTTTACAGGAAAACAGACTTCTCAGTAAGTCTTAGAATCGATATCAATCTAATTAGTGGCTATAACTGCATTACTTAGACGCTAAAAAAATGTTTACCGGTGACATACCGGAAGTGTACGGGAGAGTAACCGGAAGTGTACAGGAGGGTAACCGGAAGGTTACGGGAAGGTCACCGGAGAGCACCGGAGGGATACCGGAGTGTACGGGATGGTTACCGGAGTGTACGGGAGGGTTACCGGAGTTCGCACAAGAGCAACTTGATTTGCCGAAAAACTGATTCCTACGTATGGGAGGGATCTAAGAGTGTACCGGTGGATAACGGAGGTAGGTAGGTTACAGGTGGAAGCTAGCTTTGGGCTTACTTATTATGCTACGCCCACCTGACTACAGTAGCCCCTCACATCGCCCACCACCCGAGCCCACCAAAAGTGACACAGGTGCCAAAATTTCAGCCCCAACAGACTGCTCTGCTAGTCCGCGGCAAAGCTCCACTCAAACCTACTGTGATTCCTCATACACACCATGGTAATCTCCGCATCAACCAAAGGGTGACCATGCATCATGGCAATGGGCCACTCAACCCGTAGTGTCATCAAACATGTTCCAAACGTCAACGTCAATCGTAAGTCACCATCGCAAAACTAGCGGAAAGGAAGCAGGCGTTTCATGTCTATCATCAGTTATCATCGCCGCCCTCGTGGATGGGAAGCAGGCGTTTGTTGCACTTCATGCAATCCTTGTCAAGAAGAGAATCAGCCTTCCCAGTCTTCCTCATTCCATCACGAAAAGACTTCTTCAGATACGTGAAATCGCTTTCTGCCTGAAAGCCCTCTTTGGTACCATGATGACACTTGCTCCAATCTACTGCATATTTTGTTTTTGGCTTTGTCATAAATTCGGTTATCTGGCGTCGACTTCTCTTGAGCTTGTTCCCATGTCTGTCGGCAACATCAGCGTCTGGACTGTCCAACATATCTTCCATGCAGCTACTGCACATGGCCTTCCTGCAGCTGGAGAACCCACCACGAGACATTCGACACGGGTAATACTGAAAAGTGCACCTATGTTGAGCACAACTTTGGCGTATGAGGTGAATATATGACACTAGTACACCAGATACTCACGAGACCGCTTTTGAGACCCTGCTAATGAAGCTAAAAAGGAAAGGGCGTTACATATCGAGGATGCCAAGGAAACAATTAGGCAGTCGTCTGTACTCACGGTGCGAAAATATAGGAAGAAGAATATACAGGAAGAAGAATGAAATAAATTATGCGCACGAGGTGATAAGTAATACAGGTCACAAAGGTAGTTTATCATTCACTCACCACCAACTCTCTCTCTCCAGATCTTTCAGCAGGGGCTTGTGGCACCTGTTTGCGTTTGTGTCCTAAATACACAAGTAGGAGAAGATAACCAATGTTAGTCAAAACAATTAAATTCATGCTAGATGAAAATAAATACTTCTACCTCATTTAGCCGAGCCGTTCGGGAGACGCCTTGGCACGCCCCTTTCTTTGAGTGCGATTCCTTGTCTCGAAAGCGACTCTCAAGCCTGTTGGAACCTTGTCATAAGGTAACCATTCATCAGGGTACTCCATCACCCAACGAACCTTGTACAGCCTCGCCTTCCCTGGTTTCTTATTAGAATACAAGATGGTCTGGACAACCTTGTCTATGGCATCCTAATTCACAAAGAAGAAATGAATGCTATGTGGGTGACACGAGAAGGTAAAACAGGAAATAGAAAGAAGTGCACATTGAATGGAGTACACTGATACCATAGCCAAGTGCTCGTTTGCTCTCTCTTGCATCTTTCTCTTGTTGAAATCTTCTATGACATCAGATGTAATGTTGCCTTTAGGTTGCCAACTATCTTTATAATCTCCGTCCATCTGATCAAGTATTTTTGCTGACCATTTGATTCAAACTTTGAATGAAGGATTGTCTCAACCGAATGCTGCTGATGCATATTGATCGATTCCTCTCCATTGTCGAGACTTGACTTGATTCACCATCATTACAATCCGTAACCACGGTCTTCTGCAGACCGGACGACAGTCTTATGGAGGAGGACTCGAAGAATTCAAGTGCGTTGGTTCCCTGTCCCGTCGTCATCTGTGTTTGTTGCTGTTCCTCCCGCTGAGTTTCTTGCGGTTGAACTAGCTCGTCAGGCAGACAATACCGGCCTATATCATGCCCCATATCTATCTGGGTTTGCTGTTGTCCCAGCTGCTGAGCCTGTTGCTCAAGCAGGCGCACCCGTTCCTTCATTTTCTCCAACAGTTGTAGATCACTCTGCAGTTGTGGCTCCTGCTGCTTCTCTGACTCCATCCGGCGTGGCTGTTGTAGATGTAGACCACTCTGCTGTTTTGGCTCTGTGCCAGTTTCACCTACATCTATGCTGTTTCTCAGACTATCATTCATAGGATTAATCTGAAGTGGATGCTGTGTCTGCTGGTTCTGGTCCATCCGCTGCATCAGCACTATCCCTGGAGACTGCTGCATCTGTTGGCGAGGATCCATCCACTTCTCCTGATCAGTGTTCACCATCTGCGCCATTTCATTGTGCTGCGGAGCCCTCCATTCAAACTGTTGCTGCTGCCCATTCCATTGATGCGGCTTCATCGGCTGTAAGAACTGGACCTGCTGTTGCAGGCCCATCTTTGGAGGCTGCTGGAACTGGACCTGCTGCGGCAGCCCTATCTTTGGAGGCTGCTGGTGCTGCCACTGCCCAGACTGTTCGTGCTGCCACGGCTGTTGATGCGCAATCCTCCAGTGTTCCTCCCATTTTCGGAAATCTCTGTTGGTGGAGGATGTTGCTCCAGCCTTCTATCGTGAGAGAAACAGTCGATTGACGATGACTCGCCTTCTATAGACGCCCCGAGATCAAGTACATCATCCAAATCAGGGGGTAGAGTGATGCTTGATGAACAGTTTATCTCTCGATAGAAATCATCCAAGCATGATGATAGCACTTGACGGGATATCCCTGCCCTCTTGGCTCTTGAGATAGCAGCTTGTAAGAGGATCTTAACCGTCCCCACTATTGAGATGTGCCCGTAGATGTTGTTCAGTTGGTGGATTATTGTCAGAAAAATTCCCTCCCTTGAACAATCGCTTCTGCACCAAGATGTATGTCTTGGATCGTCCTTTTGCCTGATTATCAAACGAAACTTCAATCTCATAATGATCAGCATGCGCATGCTGTTTGCCCCCTGCCTTGGTTCTCACAGACATTCCAAATAACTTATCCTCCAGATGCTGAAATTTCTTCTTTACATCTACACAGGCAGAGTTTGCAAGTTTGACTAGGCCATGATTCGACACCCTTCTTTTTGTATCTGCCTGATCACTGACAGCGTCACTGATCGTATACGGTGGATCCTGAGTTGCTCCATGCGCAACAATTGCCATAGGAAGCGTTTCTTTGAGAAATTCACTGTTCTCGGTGTTGAGACTGTGAATGTTTCTCCAATTTAGCTGGAGACAACTTAAGACACTTCCCTTCCAGTTACACATAAGGTCTTCAACATCAGCAGTGCTGGTTATTGGCTGACCTCTGCTAGTGTGTCGCTTTGATTGAGCGCTGCGACTATTGCTGATTCGAATGAAGCTTTCCCGATGCTGAGCACATCTTGGCGGATCGAGCATAACCTTTGAAGGAAATCATGCACATTTTCCGCTGTAACAGCAGGAAAGCTACTACCGTTCACGCCAGGACGGATATGAGCATAATAGGACCAGTATTTTGTGGCATGTGCAACATTGAGACCCCCCTTTTTGTATGGAGCGAGTCCGCCATCCAATATAACAACGCCTTCCCTATCCGTCTCAACACTGACTGCAAGTCCGTTTGTGTTCGTGGCGATCTTCTTTTGTGCAGCAATGGATGGATGATTTGGGTCTGTGGTGTATTCGGGTCCCGAGCTTTGCTTGGCGAATGAGAGCCATGTGAACTAATTCCTACTTCTTTGTTGAGAGAGTTCGTGTCTTCTCCTTCACTGAAACCCATGAGATTGTTCGAAGGTGTGGAAGATTTGCACGTGGGATCTGTGGTGTTCTTTTGAGCCTCACGAATAGGTGGCGTCGGAGCGAGCACGTGGCCCGCTTGAGCACACTCAGCACCTGTGGCCTGTCCAGTCGGCGACCGGACAGCATGGTTGACATAGTTGTTTCCGTGAGTATTATTAATGTTAAAAACCACGGGTTGTGGATTATTTGGTTGAGAAATCATTTTGGGAAAAATGAAAGTAGAAATAATGATGTCAAACAACGTCGGGGCTGAAAATTTGGCACGTGTGTCCACGGGAGTCTCATTTAGGAACTAGTACCTAAAAAAGCAACGGTCAAAAAATATATACGCGTGGGCTCCGTGCTATTCTGCAAAGAAACTGGCGCGAATTGGTGATGGGGTATTCTCATCTTTTCAACCAGCGCTAGGATTGCTTCAACTGTCAAAAACTAGAAGAAAATGAATTTGACCTGTAAAGTTTGCAACCTTTCATCCATTTACGACGGCCCTCAAGAGGGTGCAGTATGTTCATGTCAGATGCAGGGGATGTAAAACAGATTTCCTCCGCTGCGCCGATTGTGAATTACTCGTTGATCTCAGAAATCGAACATTTGTGAGATTTGGGCGTACTCCGGCCTCTCATATGAGACAACATTTTAAGGTCGCACACAGACACGCGTTAAGCAAGCGAAGAGATCCCTACAAAGATCGTCGAAGCGGTAAGCGACAACGTGTAGAGTGCGCGGAGGCTGATTCTCACGAAGGTCATGATCTGGTGGAGGAACATGATCTCTTCGCAGATTCAGTTGAGTATGGTGTTGACTGCAACGACATCGGTGATTTTAACGAAGATGATACTGATGATAGTCAATCAACGGCGGAAGATTGTATAGATGACAAAAACCTGTTCAATCCATTACTCATACAGAATGAAATGGAAAACCAGCTGACGGAATGGGAGAATATACAAAAGCGAAATGTTTGACCGTTATCTCGATTACATAATGTGTGATCTAGATCCGAATTCTCCACCTATGGAAGAAGATACCCGTTGGATAATGGCAAAGATGTTGCTGACGATGCGGACATGCTCGCTATCACCGCATATGAGGGCGCTGATTGTTATTACAGATATGATGATTTTTCTTTCTTAGACACTCGGGAAGAACAAGATAAGTTCCTAAGAAAGAACAGTGTTCGGAAGTCACTCTGTCAAAACCAGCTGTATTTCTATCAGAAGTATTTCCAGAAGGCTAAAAGCAATTGTGACAATACAGGGGGTTATCGTGGTTTGGTGGGCAGAGCGAACGTTGGCAATCGTGAGAACATGCATATACTTGTGGGCGAAAGGGAGGCACGAGTTATATTCAAGTACCATCACATCATCATGAAACTTCCCGGTGAATACAAACAAGACTTCGTGACATATGACAATGAGAAATTTGAACTGTTCGGATTGGGGTCCATAAATCATGATAATGTTACGACAAAATTCCCACATGAAATGAAAGGCGTTAAGATATTCTTCACAAATGGCGCACACTCCATCATGAAGAATTTCCGGTTCGAAGGTATTTAACATAAACAATCATGCGTGTGTCAGTTTGGAAGAAACGATTAGAATTATGGCTGGCCACCATGGCTTGTTTGGATTTGCCTGGGACGGTCGAACAAAGGAGGCGAACCAAGCCGGTCTGAATGGTACCCAAGCGATGGCCGACCTCGTAAATGACATAGTCGATGCCATGAAAATAGAGGGATTATCTGATGAGTCTATTCGTGAGACAAGTATTGGCTGGGTGTACTTTTGGAGCGACTCGTTCCTTCGATGTTTTGTTAAACAAAAGGATAACAGTGTCTGGATTATGACAGCAACCATTTGCCCTCCACTGGAGGAAATGAACACTGGCAAATACACCCATGTATTGGCAATGGGGAAAAGTACTGAGGACCACACACCTGTTATTGAATACTACCACAGAGAAGTCAAAAAATTGATGAAGGGATTTCTTACCTATTTCGGAGTCACAAATGAAATTCGACGTATGTCGGTCGGATTCCTATTCCACTCCTCTGATAGACCAGAAAGACAATTTGTCACTAACACAAGAAAGGAGGGTCATTTCGGAAAGTGCTCCAATTATGCGTACTGTGTTGACTTCGACAGACTACCAGCATGCAAGGAATGCTACAAAGATATCACTTCCAAAGTTCTTGCCCGTTCTCACATTTCAGAATCTCGCCACTGCAACAAATGTTTCCGCTGGAATATTGATCCAAACGACCCCTTTCAATCAAGTTGCCCGGTCCCAGAGAACTACCCTTTGGGACCAGATGAAATAATCTTGGAAGGAGAGACATTGAAGCCACCACAAGCTCGTAGACCTGGAATGCGATTCATTGGGCCAGTATTACTCACAGGGGAATTCATGATGTCAGTTTGTTTGTTTGCGTATGAGGCAAGGAGATGTAATTATTGGTCGAAAGCAAACATGGAAGAATACCTGCGCACATGCAATGTTAGACAATCGCGGATCGAGCATATCGAAGCTTTGGTGAAGACAGACAAAGCCAATCAAACTAGATCTGGGGTTGAGGCTTTAGTGCCGACAGTATGGCTTCCAGAATATGATTGCTTTAAGAGACACAGATGTCCCATGGCGCCTATGCATGCGATTGCACATAACATGACGGCACATGTTATGGATTTTCATCACCAGTGTCTCTCGAAGTGGAAGAAGTTTAACAATTCATATCTTTTGCCAATAGGATTATATCACACATCGAATCCTTCAAGTTGGAATGGTGTAAGGTGAAAAGTCTTCCAAAGGCGTCATGGATTGGAGAGAATAAAATGGGCTTTGTCCGTCTGTCTTCCTATTTGTATGGGATGTATTTCCTGAATGCGAAAATTAATTCAGAGCTAAGCATGCACGTCGCAGACATGAAGCGTATGATCAATTCTTACCACGCCCTTGTATCTTTGTTGATGTCAAAGAAACAGAATTCTGAGTATAATGCACGGGATCACATGAGACTGTTCATGTCAACGGCTCACTATGCACACCTACATTTTGGTAATTTTTCAGATTCTGAGAACAACGCAAATCAAAATATCGACCAGCAGTCAAACAAGAGTAATGGGAAGGCCAATGACCTTGTGCAAAGGATTTCAAGGGAAGACATACTTGAGTTGCTTGATAAATTAGATATTCAAACAGCCAGTGGCATGCAGACCAACAGAGCCAGACTTGGAAAGATGCCGATGAATCACCTGAGACAAAGACTCAAAGAGATGGGTGCTGCAACCAATGGGAAAAAAGTAGAACTGCAGGAACGATTATTTAAAATGTTGCTTGGAAGGGATGTTGAGGTGACTGCAACGAGCAGTGTGATGCAAAATACTGAGCAAGGAATATCTATTAAGAACGAGGACTTTGTATGGAATAAAGGTGCTTGGCTTAGTTTGCTGGCTAGCATTGAGGACCAGCAAGAGTACTTAGGTCCACTGACCTTAATCTGGTAAGTACATATTTTAGGTGGCTTCACTTGTCCGAAACGTTATTGCAGCTTATATTTATCCTGAACACCTGCAGGGAGGCAAGAGACGAAAATTCTATACAGGATCCAAAATCGATCCTATGGGCAATGAGAAAATGCCAAATGTACCGTGAAGGAAAGATTAGGCTGCTTCATAAACTTACAGGCATGGAATTTCTGAATAGGGAATATCGTCTGTTTTTACTCGGCCTGATCGGTATAAAGGTTATCATGTTTTTCAAAAGAAGTCAGAAGTCGAAGATAGATTTAGATCAGGAGAACCTTTGTCCTGCTTCCGCCTAGATGGTAATCGCAATGAAGTCCATGTTGCATTTACTAGAGGAGAACCAGAACAAAGAGGAGATGAACACGAAGTCACTTTCCTATCGTTTCGCTATCACACATCACAAATGTACACTCATGAGACAGGAATGCAGTTCTGTAGATTTGAGTGTACTAATGAGGTTTCATCGGTTCGAAAAACCAGCTTGAATGTATTGGATTATGCACTCATGTTACCCTATTCAAAGATGGGTTTTCCATTCCAAAGGCAGTTTACTCTGGTGTATTCTGATTGGGAGGTTCTTTTGTGTGATAACAGTGACCCTGATAACAATAAGGGACCTGTCTCAGTGCATTTGCCTCTGTTCGCAGATGTATTCTCTTAGGGAAATATTATATATGTAGGTGGTAAGACAAGCAACATAATTGCGAGTTGCGTAGGAATCAATACAAATCACGTGGCCACATGTGCCAAAATTTCAGCCCGACCGTGTACACTGCCTGATGTACGGTATTGTAGTCACCCAACACAAACACACAAAATAATTAGATCAAAAATTAACATTGTTTACCAGCCTGCTCGTAGGGTCTCCGTGGCAGCTCCGCAGCCATCGCCACACTCACAGTGCGAAAATGTTTCACTCCATGGAAGGCAGTATCGAAATTACAGTTACAATTAAGCTACTAAATTCGGCACTGAGCGAGGAAACAAGTGACACGATCGTGATCAATGCTCCAACTCCAACTACGCAATATAGCAAAAGATTGGGAACACAACACTTCCCACCACATTACATGACAAGCGAGCTGCTCGTCAATCAGTCGTTGCAGGAGGGACTGTCCTCGGAGAGGCAGCGCACACTGCAGTTGGAATTTTCCCTTACCGTGGAGGTCCCAAAGGTTTCGAGACAAAGAGTGTCGACATTGTTTATGTCAATGAAACATATACTTCGGATCGTTGCTGCGGAATTATTGGGAGAGCAAACGGCTTCGGCATGTACGACCGCTTTTGCACAAAAAGGGTGCTCTGTCAAAGCTCATCTCAAATCAAAATTCATCCCAGAGACCGGTCTTTTCTTTGCCCCGGCGCAAATGATTCTGCATTCTGTTGTCATTTCGTATGTGGCTTGAATGGAAATAGAAAGCAAAGTCACATGACCTCGCAGAAGTGGATTGAAACAATAGAACGAATGACTTCTGAAGTCTCTGTTGTCGATTCAACTGAGCCTCGTTTGGTAGCGCACCCGTCCAACCCACATTTCTACAGGCTTAATTGTCACACGACAGATTGGAAAGCTGTCGTTAATGCAATCATCATATTTCTGAAGGAAGAAAAGCTTCGTATCGACAAAAGTAATATAAAACATACTCTCATTGTCACAAAAGACCGCCGGGAAACACAGGAACTTTCAAAAATGTTGGTATGGCTCAAGTTGTGTTTTTATCATGCGTCTCCAATGTGTATTCGTGATTTTGTAACCGTCTGTACATATCATGATCTGTCACGCAAGCTGTCTGATTCGAAGATTATTACAATGCTGTCATTATGAGTGATGTCTCCACCTTGTGGACCACTATCAAAAGGATGTGCGTCGAGGCTTCCAAGACAACGCTAATTTGTTGTGTCTGATTTTGAAATCTCCTGGGATTGATGTCCTTGAGGAGTTGTTTGTATGAATACTTCCTCCAGATATTATTTGTGAGCAGTAAGTGTAACCCACCTGTAAAGTATAAAAGAGACGTTTCCAATAATATATATCATGTCCATGGATTTGAAAAGTCGAGAAAAGCCTTTCATTTGCGGACGAGGTGAGTGTTCATTTTTATGAATAAATCTATGTATATGTAGGAATCAATACAAAGTCATGTGACCACACTGTCCAAAACTTCAGCCCCGCATAGACTTCTCCCAAATCTACCCAAATGCACTGCACACCATATCGTGGCGATTTAAGAACGGTCCACCGCCCATCTCCGGCGTCGTCAAAGAGCAATAAATGATGGAAAATGATAATGCTATACACGCTGTTACCTTGGTGAGTGCAATAAGAGAGTGTGGAGTACAGCAGGTGGGCACAGTACAAAAGAATTCTCACCGATCGTCTCAATGTGGGCATACAACGATGCTGAAACTCAGATAAGTAGAGAAGGGGTAAGATATCAACTTCCCAGCGATGTAGCCAAACTTTCCCTTTTTCATTACGCTATGTCTCGAGGGCGAAGACATTGAAGATGGGGGCGATACGGACCGAAATAAAGGCAATGGCGGGGAGGTAGTGCGTGAGATTCCGCTCCATGCAATTAACTCAGTTGTTTTGGCGAGATCGTGAAATATATGGAGTATTACAAACAAGACCCGAGTGAGTTTCTCCCACTTTTCGTTCGAGACAATATATCAGACATTGAACATTGAAAGCGCTTGCTTACGAGTTGATGGCGTTATTGTCTTCTAAAGTGCGAAAAATCGTCACCCCCTTTACCTCTTCGAGAATACGCGATTTCGTTCAAGAGGAGTATGCTCTAATTGTTGATGTAGACCGAAACGCTCTGTTTGAACTGCATGCTGCGGCGGACTTCTTAGGAATTCAACCGTTGCTGGAGCTGACCAGCTTAGCAGTTTTATTGCGTTACATGTGGGTGGGTGTATATATTTATCTAACGTTGGACGGAACTGTGACAACATGCGACTCAATTCATACTTCATTACTTGGCAACAGGACAAATCTCCAGAGGATATTCAAAGAGTATTCATACATTGACGGTGTGATGAAATCATGATTCTTGGAACTTCGACCTTTGATGGAGTTAATCACTGGAACACAACATTGTGGAAACAAATGACTTCTTGGAACTTTAACCTTTGGAGCTGACTAGCAAGGCTATTGTTTGCGAAATATCTGATTGACCATTGTTGGCATTACATAGAAAATAAATGAAAAACTCCACATGTACCAAATTACAAATCTGAACATGTATGGAAGACTTTACTTGTTAAACTGACAGAAATACTCATCGAGCCAGGGACATATCTTTATTGCAACCTTTGCTCGACTAATCCAACACCGTACATCCTGTTCCTGGTATCGTTCATGAAAATTATCAGCACCATTTTTAGGGTGATCTCCCATAGTCTTCAACAACATTTTTGGATGTCGACCCCAGTAAGTAATTAAGTCTTTAGGAGTATTCGAATGGAGTGCCTCTAGCAATCCAAAGATGTTTTCATCCCTACCAACGATTTCATTCACAATCTCATCAATGGAAAACTTCCTAGCGACCAGTATCCATGTTTCGACCGACTTCAGTGACGGGGATTCCATCGCTGATTCCGCACATTCCCGGATCAGTTTGTCGTATAATGTCTTGGCGTCTGCATTTGCTAATTGTCTCCAATTAAAACAACGTGGTTCGGACTTGGAGCGTATCATCAAGGTACTATAAGCTCTGGCCATATTGCATTCCTTTGCCTCTTCATCCCATGATATGCACTCAATCAATTCGTCTTCGTCGTCTTCCGTCGGGGTAACTAGCATCCATTCATCGCAATTGAGCGTTGTCATCTTTTCTTGCCTAAGGTTTTCTCTGGCTTGTTCACTCAATAATCGTTGTCTTCCGTCGCGGTTGAGAAAAGACCAGTCCAAGTGTGGTAGCAGTTGTCGGAGCATATCTTCCACGGGTAAAAAGTATTCTGATTCTGAGGGCGGTCTGCAGTGGGAAACCACTGACCAGAATAGTTGTGGCATCATCTGAGCAATTGCGATGGGGCGCAAAAGTTCCTTTCCGGTATCAATCACGTTTTTGTTGTCGTCTTCATCGTTATCTTCGTCGTAATTATCATCATCATCAGTTTTGCTCATGTAAGCATTCTCAATGACACTCTTTATAATGTCCAGTGGTAAAGCGCTGACTCTGTCGACGTACTGCCCTCCCTTCTTCGACATCTCTTTTCCATAAGTAATTTGGTGCGACACACAATGATCTTCTCTTCTTTGGTGGAATGTCGATCCCAACACTGTTCCGGCATCAACATCGACACTCTTCACAGGGGCCATAAAGAACTGACCAAGTGTCGCAGCATGTACACGGCGTGTGCCTGGGAATTTTCCTGCATATTTGCCAGGGACATTTTGCATACTGCTCGTATTTGCTTGAACGGTTTCCCACCGCTACCCCTGTTGAAAGCCTGAACTAAGAACGACGATATGTCATCCGTGCTCTTTAAAAGCGAGTAGATCTTTTTGGTTGTAATGGATTTCTTTTTCCTGTTGGGTAAAAAGTTGTATGGTCCGATATTCTATGGTCGAATCCTTCTGTCTTGATCTCTTTAGGAGATAGATTATCGGATTTCGCGGTTTTGGAAACATCGTTGCCGTCTGATAAGCGATAGCCTGGTCCACTTATCCGTATTTTCGATGAGGATACTTTCTTTCCCTTGATCAGATTATGTTTCATCATTGCGTCTTGGGCCTTGAGTGCATCCTTAAAGGAAGACTTTGCGACCTCGGCTGCTTTTCTCTTCGGTCGAAGTTGTGTTTCTCTCGACGTATGCGGACAATTACATTTTCGTTGGATCGCAAGGGCAAATCTCCAACAACATGCTTCCCGTTATATCAAGCAGTTTTGGAGGAAATCCTACCATAAGCTCAGGGATAAAATTTGCTCTGTCATTTCTTTTGACTTTGAATCCATCAAGAATCATTTCATTCAACATATCTAGGGGTGTGCTTGTTTCTAATTGCAGCTCTAGCGTTATCGGTAGAGTTGCAGACTTGTTTCCCCATCCCTTGGGAGTGGTGCCTGAGAATTTTATTTTCAACACGCTGTTCGTCTCCATGGTGGAACATTATTTGTTGGAGAGAAGCGGAAGACCCTCGTTCGACGGATCATTATTGTTTTTGGGTTTTCCTGTGTGTGGTTGATCATCACGAGTATGATGACATACGAGACTACAATAGTACCATACAAGAGGTCCGGCGAGAGTGAGATCCCGCTGTACAAAGGAATAAGTACAAATTATGTAGACACACGTGCCAAAATTTCAGCCCGCATCAAGTGACACTTCTTTACGCCACCCTAACGAGGCTGTCTCCTGCGATCTAGAGTACACTAACATTTTGGTTGCAGAACCAATGCACGCAACCAATTGTCAATAGTGATACACAGACTTTACTCAGAACAGTCAACACATCAATCGTGCCCGCGACTGTCAAAATGTAACAATGGAACCACGGGGGATCGAGGCGGAAGATACGAAGCGTCAACGGCGGCGTGAGAGGAATCGGATGAACATGAAGCATGCGAGGGAACAGGAACACCACAAACGCACAATTCTCAAGGCGACTCGGGACCAATTCTTGAACAAAAGAAAATAACATTCTGGGATGGTGATAAAGACAACGGTGAATGGCGAAAGGGCGTTACGCAGTGTTCCCCTGTAGACATGATAGAGCCATACGGGTTCAAGGCTAAAAAATATCTGGAGTCATTGCAAAGCTAAGGGAGCATTCTCCTTATTTTGTGCTTGAAGAAAGTCGTATTAAGAGAGACGAATGTGCTTTTGTTGGGAAGAACGAGTCTTATATAACCGTCCGGCAATTGACTGGTTTTGTTACATTTCGGGGTAAAGAATATGTCAGGCTAAAATGGTCGAACAAGAAGCATGAGGAATGGGTGGAAAAAGTGCATATGTGCAAGAAAGGCCGTCGTCTGAGCGGAAACGCCAAAAGCCTGATGTTTTGACTTCATCCAAGATTGGGGAATTGTCGAACACCCGTCTGAAAGAAATGATGATGTCACTGACATAGTGCTCTCAGACAAGCAGGAGGCTTTGTTAATGGAAATTTACCCGAGGATGCGGAAAGAGGCTGCGAAACTAGTGGAAGAAGGATTACATCGTGGCGCATTCGATGCTGTGCATCGAGAAATTTGTTTTGAACGATCTGTGGATTATTGGACGAGGGAACTCATCAATGCATATGACAACGTTATAAGGAATCTTTACTATTTGGAAGTTGAAGGGCACCCGTTGATTTTTGGGCGAAATAGAAAGAGAGGACAGTTTGAAGGTCTACGCATCAGTGTGGGAAGTGGGCGATGACGGCGAACTTGTCAAGACAAAGGATGGCAAGGCAGTTCTCAACAAAGAACCTTCGGCTTCGCTTTTGAAGATAATGGGGACCTACTGTGCAGAAATATTTTCCTGATGGTACAGATGGGAACGTCTCGATCCCTTGCGGAGCGCACAAACTAGCGCGTAAAAATGTTTTTACGAAAATGAATGAAGACAGATCATACTATGAGTCGAGAGGATCTTGGAAGAAAGTCAAGGGTGACTTGGAGACTGATGCCCCACGAAAGTTGGCAGATCTTTCTCTTATGTGGGAAAAGATGGCGGGTGCTACTGCAGGAACAATTTCGAATGCAATGGTCATGAACCCAATGCATTGGTAAAAGGCGCATTGATATCAGGGAAAGCCGCGCTATCAAAAAGTCTGCGTCAAGAAAAGGGAGCATACGAAGTGTTGTATCGAATCCTGTAGCAGCTATGTCCACGCCATCTGCAAGGATAAAAAGTTTTGCTACAAACATGCCAAACCAGAGCACAAGAAGAAATGTGCTAAATGTCATAAAAATTTTGCCCAAGTTGGTGGCGGGTTTTGCAGAGGTTGTTTTGGTGGCAAAGCGAAAGCAAAGCAGTCCTTACGATGCAAAATTTGTAAACTGAACACAGCTAGTCGTATCGGCGGGAAGTGTGCGGGTTGCCTTGATGTCAAGTGCTTTGATGTGAAAAAGAAGCGTGTCAGGAAAAGAAAGCCAAAGAAGTGTCATGGTAAGCAAGGAAAGAGGCAGAAGACATGAGAATGACAAGCTTTGGTGCCGAAAATAAGACACGGGGGACAGGTAAATAACAAACGTAAATCTAGATTAATGATTTATAATTACTTCAGGCTAAATAGAACCATGCTCTCTATTTTGTCTTGATTGGTTCAATCCTCTTCTCGATCTCGTCCAATCTCGCTTTCGCCTCACACAGCGCAGCTTGGAGGTAATCAAAACGTTGTCTGTCAGTTTCACAAGAAGGAGTTTTAATCTTGGATATAATGTCATACATAGCATCCAGTTTGTCGACATTAACAATGTCCTCCGGTTTCCTCTGGCAGATTATGGCGAGGTGTCCAGCATAACTCACCCCACTGGCCAGGTAATGTTCAGCACTTTTCTTGTAATTGCTTAATGGTAGGTCATCTCCCATTTGGCATCCGTTGCCACCAAATCTAGCAACCCTCCTATCTCTTACAACTTCCTTAGATGACAATAAGTGTTCTGCATAGCATTCGTACAAGCGTGCTAAGCGATTGTGCGATTGCGCTAAGTTCGTGAAACTCCCCATCGCATGTTTCAATGTTGAGATTCAATGCTGTGGAGTATTCTTCAACGGCAGGTGCCAAAAAGCCGTTGATTGCTTGGATTTGGCCTAAATTTTGGTGGATTGTAGCAAGATCTTGTTTCATTCTCTTTACCTGTTCATCTGTGTATTGATGGGGAGGAATTCCGTACTCCTCGAGAAATGCAACTCCATCGAGTACTATCCCAGCGGTGATAACCCTTGCTTTCTCGAGGTTATGAAAGGCGTGTTCGCGAATTTCTCTGAATGTTTCCAGTCCAGTTTGGTTATTGATATCGACTAGTGACCATTGCAACTCATTATATGTGCTGATGTTCAGGAATGCTTTTCCAAGTTCAGAATACAATGGGGCCACCGCAGGAAATAAACTTCGCACGGAACCTTTCGTCGTCAGTTGCGTCGTCTGGTAGCCACTTCTTCAATTCTTCGTCAACTACAGTTTCCAGGTACTGGCAGAGCATCCTTGATCCATCGTTGGGGTTCCCGTGTGAGATCATATGGAATGCAAGTTTACAGCGAGTGTCGCCGTTATCAGAATGTAGAACGCCATCGCCGATAAGAGCGAAATAGTCCCCCATCCATGTGTTTATGTCGTCTCCACATTCCATGATGATGCTGTGTTCATTATCCACAATCAAGGAACGCTTTTGCAGTGTTGACAGGCTGGCAGTTGGGAAGGCAAGGGTGTGAAATAAGAGGAATGGGTGATCTTACCGATTCCATTTTCCCGCCATGGAATTTTTGTCTTGGCATGTCTTGTTACGGAGATTATCGACGGGCTGAAATTTTGTCATGTGTGTCTACTGTATTTGTACTGATTCCTATGTATTATTTTATGCAGGTGTCGCGCCATTTTCCATCAATTGATGCGAATCATACATGTCACCATAAATCTCTATTGTATCGTACACAATCTCTGCATGACACAAAGACCGAAGACCGTGCCAAGCGTGGCATTATTATTTCACTAATGGCTCGGTGCAAACAAACTGCTCGCCAGTCTACTGGCGGAAAAGCTCCCGATACCAGCTTGCCACCAAGGCTGCTCGAAGAATGGCCCCTGCATCGGGGTTAAAAAGCCTCATCGTTATCGTCCTGGCACTGTTGCACTTCGCGAAATCCGCCGCTACCAAAAAGCACAGATCTTCTTATCCGCAAGGTGCCATTCCAGCGCCTTGCAAGGGAAGTTCTGCAGGATTTAAATAGTGCCAGGTTCCTATCCACATTTCACCGCGGAGCGTTTTCAGGCGACTTCTTTGTTGGCTATTCAAGAATCTGTGGAAGCATTCAGCGTCGGACTGTTTGAGGATGCAAACTTGTGTGCGATCCATGCCAGGAGGGTCACCATCATGCCGAAAGACATGCAACTTGCATTGCGAATAAGAGGGGACTCTGAACTGATGCGCCACTAATGCTTTTTTGGAGATGGGGAATTTACGTGTGGGTGTTTGAGTGACTCGGTGTGAGGATGGGCTTGTTGGAACCTCCACGGCGTTCATGTCTCAGATTCTGAAATCCCATGCCACATCGGCTTTAAGTAAAGTGTGATCGACACACGACAGGTCTTGTCCACTTATGATGATGTATCAACCTTGAATAGTGCTATAGTATTAATGATCATGTGGGGCTTTGCTGGTTCTTGGTGCGGAGGAATCGCGTAACATTATTATGCCAACTAATTGAAGAACAATTAATTATGCACACTATAGTTTGTCGTTGTTCTTTTATTATTTATACAGTGCCTATACTCCTTTCTCCCGCACGTTTTTGTATGGTCCCCGTCCTATAGTCCCCTTAGTATGGCGCTTTGTTGTGTTATGTCAAAGTACTTTCACACCCAACCTTGTTCACTTAAACCTCTCATATTCCCTTCGAATTCGGGAGAGTTGCATATCTTTTGGCATGATGGTAACCCTCCTGGCATGGATGGCACACAAATTTGTGTCTTCCATGAGTCCAATAAGGTATGCTTCAGAGGCCTCCTGTGATGCTGCCAATGCAGTGGCTGTATAACGCATATCACCGCGGAAATCCTGCGTAACTTCCCTCAAAAGCGCTGGAATGGTAATTTGCGAATCAGAAGATCCGTGCTTTTCTGGTACTTACGAATCTCACGGAGTGCCACAGTTCCTGGGCGATAGCGATGGGGCTTCTTGCAACCTCCTGCAGCAGGTGCACTCTTGCGGGCTGCCTTTGTCGCTAGCTGCTTTCGGGGCTTTACCACCAGTAGACTTGCGAGCAGTTTGCTTCGTTCGAGCCATGTTGTCTTCTGATGATACTATACCTTTGGGAGAACACCTGATGCCAACCGGTTCTGTTAGTATTGAAAAGCTGTGTCAGGCTGAAATTGAATAGTGTTCTGTTAGAAGAGAGGGTTCGATTGAATGAATGTGAGTTCTGTTTACACTTGTCATGAGACAGTGGACCCATGTTGTTCCGTCACAGGGATTTTTTTGGTGGATGCTTCATAGAAATCCCTCATCTAGTAGAACTTGCTGGACTAGGCCCAACAAAGTATCTTTGATGTACGGACTCGTGATTGAGGAAGTTTCAGTCATGAACTACCGGTATGCCACCCGTACACTCTGGGGGTAATTTTGTGTAAAAACTTAGCGTGATAAACGAAAATACGGCTTAAGTAATGTCTAAAAAATCCGGTAACCCACCCGTACACTCTTGAAATTCCGGTAACCTCCCGTACACTCTGGCGTTTTGCGAGTATACGGGAGGTTACCGGTGTTTTTCGTTTGCAGTGGGGTGGTGGCAGCAACGGGTGGTGGCAGCAATGGCAGTGACGGCTGATGCCTTGACGATGGCGGCAGCATCGCCGGTTGCAAGGGGTGACAGCAGCAATGGCAATGGCAGCGACGGGCGGCAGCGATGGGCAGTGGAAGTAGCGACAGTGACGGGCGACAACAATGGATGGCGACAACAGCGACAGCGGCGGCAGCTCCCTTGATGGCAACTGCAGCAACGGCTTGATGGTTGGACGGCGAGGGGGAGGCGTACTCCCTTGGGAGTTCTATCCAAACCTACATCGCCGCCAGATCCATCGTCAAAACTGTATTGCCATGGGCGCGAAGGGGGTTGTGGGGGTTGTGGGCTAGCTTGATTTCACGTAATGAAGTAAACATGAAGTAAACTATGTAGTTTCCACAACATAAAATAACAGTATCGTGATTATCTAAAATCATCATGCTTACAGATGCTTACGCTAAATTAACACGATCACGTGAATTTGTGACACATTGGGTTCTCATAATATTATTTTCACTTTTCACACAACCGTGTTGCAAGATTTGTTGTAAAAATATCAAATACGTGCATGATATCATAAACGCTTCGTATCGTACGATACAATACCTATCATTCGTGTCAATAAATGATGTATGTTCCACGTGGATCAAAGCGGGCGAATACTACCGTATATCTCGGTTCATAAGTAATGCAAAATGTCAAAAGATACTTTTGCAATTTACTTATAATCCGTCTGAAAGCAAGAGATGCTAACACGACGAAAATAAATTAGTATCCATCCTAGTTACCATAATACACTGCGGTACTGTAGATCGCGCCATTTTTGTTTTGCTTCGGCGGCCAATTGGTTCTTGTGCCCCACTCATTGCTGTGTACGGCGATGTGATATGTTGTGATGTGAGTTTAGCGGGATGTAGGCATAACTCAGCAACCAACCGGAGTTATAGGGTCGTGTACATATCAGCGTGTTGCTGTTAAGAAGGAGAAATGATCTATGACAGTTCTAGAACATCCGGTGCTCCTTTACTAGGTTAAAAACACAAATGTCATGAGAATCGGGGAAATGTAACTTATACTCCGATGGTACTTATAAACCGAGATATACGGTAGGTACAGCTGGTTGCAGACATTTCTGACCTCGCGTAGTAGCGGTACAAACTGTACGTATGCTTTTTATCTATCGTATCGTATGTATCCAGTACGCAATGATGTTATCCTAAGTACTGTAAAACTCTCATTACAAGACACGCGCATTATAAGGACCGACCCAATCCCCTTATCGATAGATGTTGTTTTCCTGCACTTAACTAACTTTTTGGCCTCTGATAGCAACACTAAGTCGTAGCCCTAGTGACGTACATCATGGCAATGTGTGTTGGTCCCTGTGATTCGCGCTGGTTCCCGAGTTATGCCATTTTCACTGAAAACTCACCACACATCGTGATGTGTGGTGACACAACATCGACATACAACAACACACACCTGCGTTAGCCCGACAAACAATGACGTACCAGGTCATTCTCGTTGGTTTTCTACCCAACGACAACGGAAGGTCTTGCGGCATGCATCCGTTTGGGTGTGGGAACGCCTTGGTGTTGGAGGGAGACGAGGATAGGCACGGAGTGGGAATGAAAGCTGCGCATGCGGCTCGTGGACAAGACGCACTCGTGGACAAGACGCACCTTGCTGTGTATCAGGTGTTAACTGATGGTTCAGATGGTTGTCGTGTCTGCTTTGCGGCACGAGAGTTTGCGGTTGGTGAACGCGGTCAGAGTTTGGACGGGTGCATGGTGGTGATCACCGAGATGGTGCTTCCGGATGACAAGAACTCTGCCAAGAGGCATCTCTTCCACCGCAACCGTGGTTACGCAATTGCCGAAGTGCTGAAGTGATTGGAGTGGAGGAGGACAAACAATCAACAAAAGTAAAATCGTAATCCAAGATAAACTAAAAGAATTAATTGAAAAAAGATTCTAAGTCTATTGACATTTATTTCAAATACAATAATTTGATAACTTTATGTTTTTTAGAACCATTTGTAATTGGTTTTCAACCAAGAGTTGCGACCCACTGCCTCGGGAATACGGTTATACGCATCAATCAGCCATTCTAGACATGAGTTTGCGTTAGGGTTCTTTAGCAACCCTATCATTGACGATGAATTGCAATTCGTCGTGCAATTGATGATTTGGATGACACGCGACAGCACACGGTGATGGGAAGTGATGGGAGGTGATCAGAGAGACACAAGATGTTTTTTTGGCGCCAAACACCTTCTTTTACGGTAAAATGGCAGGGAAAAAACTCTACTTGGTAACTAGGGGGGATACCAATTAACTTTAACATGTAACACGCACTAACTTTGGAGAGTACAGTATATGTATCTTTTAACATTTTAGGACACTTATAGAGAGAGTTTTACGGTAGTATGCACAGCTTTTTAGGTACTGTACTGCACTGCCTTTGTGTGGGGAAAAATTGGTACCCAAGAGGGTAACATAAGGCTGTGTCCATTGCATCATTTTTTTTTCCTTTTTTCCTCTTTTCCACTGGAAAATTTCCTGATTTTAGGGGGTGTACATTAAGGGTTGTCACCCCCGTCCATTGCATATAATGAAATAGGGTGACGCATTTTTTCGTCTATTTTAGTTTCGACTTTTTGCACCTACTCGGTTACAATCGTCACTCATCGTGCTTCTACGCATCACATCTTTGTTCCAAACACACATTGTGAAACGTGCTGACGTGTTGCCATTGTTGTAGTGTTCAGAACACGCATTGGGCAAACACGACGCATGTAAAAGGATCGTAAAGGCAAGAAGCGGCCATAGTCACATCATGCTGGCGTTGATTTATGATAGGGCCAAATCGGCTGCGGTGCAATTGTATGCAGCGGAGTTGTTAACCCTGGTCAACTTTTTTGCTCATGTATATGTAGACGTAATTTTGAAAGGAAAAAAAGCTTACGAGGGTCACTCGATTCTGAGGTCATAGGTTCAGACGTGAAGTACAGGACCAATACCAATGGTCTGTAACATTTTTTTGTCATGAAATGGTTGTTTTTCACCCTTCGGCACTCCCCCAAATACACCTTTGTTTTAGGCCAAAAAAGTGCTATTTCATGTAACTGTAGCCATTAGTCTAATGTTTACAAATCTATGCGTCGCTAGATAAGCTACTAGTTGTCTGATGCATAGAATTGTATGCAATGCATTTACATGAGAGATTAACTAGTAAATCAGCGGAATATGCATGTCAAAACAGTAAACTCCCTGTAAACTCCCTTTTACCACTTAATTGTCTACGCTATTTGTGTTCTTTATTTTTTTGATGCTGGTGATTTGGTTCCTGATGGCGATCTGGTGCCTTATAGGTCCGATAAGTCTTGGATTTGATGGAAATGCTCGAAGCAAGTTGGTTTCCTGTTAGCTATCCTCTTTGTGCATAAACTCACCAAACAAACCGAACAATAAATGTTTGTGTGATTGGTTTATGCACTGAAGAACATGGACTGGCTTGCCTTGTGATTGCTGATTTCTTTCTCATTTTTGGTTGCAATGGAAGAGAACAACAAGTTTGAAAATGAGTCACCGAATCTTAATTTGTTATTTGTAACCCAAGATCAGATCCGTACACTACACATTATTGTCATACAAATTTACTGTTATCCTATGCTTTATAGCAAAGCACGGAAAATGAAATGAAAATGGAAATCCTAGTGAAGAAGCCAGTCCACACTCCACCAAGAGTATCTCAAAAAGCACTGAATAGTCCACCAAATGGATTAGTCCTCAAGTATTCCAACTGCATGCTTCTCATCCCCTCTCGCCCTCTCTCTTTCTACAAACACACTCAAACACTCTGCACAACACCACGTAAAGCATCCCCCCTCACCAACCAAACACCATCAACACCACCACCACCACTTCTCCCCACCAATCACGACTGTAACAAACCGCTCTCATCTTCCTAGAACTCAAAACATACAATTTCCTCATTGGATCCGGCTTGGGCCGTACTTCCTTCACCTCCACCCCAAAATGATAACACCACAAACAATTCCAGAATGTGTTGCAATTGGCCATGATGTACCAGGAGTGACAGACAATGGAGGCACCAGAGAGTGTTTGAGTGTCGCAGTAGGAGAGGATTTGAGGGATTAGGTCGGTGGCTTAGTTGGAAATGTTGCCGACATGTCGGCCGACATGTCTTCCTGTCACTCCGTGTCGTCTTATTTTGGACAACAGCAACATGTCGCTGACATTGTGACTGGGAGTCAATCTTAGTCACGTGTCGGAATATTTCACGACACGACATTTGCAAACCTAGTGCAAAGCTAGCGTGTCGGGACAGATGTCTTCCAATGTCTACCAATGTCGTCTTGGGCAAGTCACGACATTGCTCATGTCGCCGACATGTCTCATGACATGTTGCCGACGTGTCAGCATGTCAGCAGCTGACATGTCATATGGGGGGTCCAGCCGACACGACACGACGCCGACATTTCCAACTAAGATCGATGGTTAGATTGGGCTTGTGGTGTGGGTTTGTTTGGATGAGGATGGGAGTGGGGGCAAGGGGAAGAAGGCACGGGGTGATTTTTGTTTGGGTGGTGTGATATAGGGTACCGTTTTTAGGACAGGTATCCTGTGGCTGGCCTAACGTACCACCCTCTTACATCGTCTTCCACGTAGTTATAGTGTTTCATT
Source organism: Cyclotella cryptica (assembly GCA_013187285.1). Lineage (NCBI taxonomy): Eukaryota > Bacillariophyta > Thalassiosirophyceae > Thalassiosirales > Thalassiosiraceae > Cyclotella > Cyclotella cryptica. The sequence goes on from JABMIG010000105.1 coordinate 107,364, forward strand.
GCAGTCATTATGATCCAAAATGAAGGGCTAAAGAATGAAGGAAAGATAAGATGAATGAATCCACGATTAGGATTGTTGGCAACATCACAAGACTTCCCAACGCCCTGCCCTATTGTCAGTTGTGCTTTTGGCTGAGGCAACGCTGCAAGAGACGGTCATGTTATGCGCAGCAGATGATCGAGTGCTGACAGGGACACAACAATTGTGAGAATTAGGTGAGAACTGTAAATGGAATTGTCCAGGCACAATGCTCAGGAGTCACGGTCGTCAGTGTATTTGATGATCGTACGCCCACCAGTAGATGAAAACTGGTCAGGGAACAATGTTCTGGCATGATCGAAATGATGAAATTGTGTTTTTGATAGAATCGGATGGATCGTATGGTGGCTAATGAAGGAGGAATGGCAGAAGAACGCCAACTAATTGTATAGTGGTAGGGGGTGCAATGGCAGCAGTGTATGTGGGTGTCTTGTGTGCAGTGGAAGAGAATTGGCGTACTATAATACGACACCATACAATATATTGTACTGACAGGTGATGGGATACAAGCCATCACACTTTTGGTGCGAATCTTGAAATTTTTGCTAGGATTCACTGTACATAGGAATTAGTAAGAGTCTGTGAAATTTCGCAATTGCTGATTTTTGGTCTGCAGTCTGTGGGAAGGGCAATATGTCGATTCAAGTAGCCCCATCCGAAAGGAAGCATCTTCGGACACAATTGAATGATTCTTAATCATTGGAACAGTGAGAAAGTGATTTTTTTGATGCAAACAAGATGTGCCAAAATAGCCAATTTTGGTCTCTAATGCATTAACTATTATGTCGTGAGTCAAAAAGGGCTATTGTATAGTTTTGTATGCAATAGCCCAACCGGGGTTAAATCAGGGGCCAAACACGATGCATGTAAAACCACATAAAAGTACGTAAAAGTACGTAATGGCAAGAAGTGAATGAAGAACGGTCGAGAGGGTGAAAGAAGGGGTGGAAATTTTTTTCAGTCCACGCCTGACTCCGACCTGGACTCAAGACAAAAATTTCCACCCCTGCGGATGACGGACAGGGAGCAATTTCCAGTGGAAAAATGGAAAAAAGAAAATTATTGTCTATGCAATGGACACTACCTAAGATACACTTACAGGAAGAACCGGCAAAATATATTTTGTAAAGTGAAGGATGTACAATACTTCTTTATCGTGCTCGTTGTGGTATCCAAGATTACATAACTTAAAAATCTTGCGACCTTCAGTTGTGGAGAAATGTACCCATTCTTTCTGTTTACCTCATTGCTAACTGCATTTGATAGTAATCTTCAATCTTGAGGAATTGTGGAAACGGCTGCAATTTATGACTTTGATTAGTTCTTGCTATAAGCCAGCAGACTTCGGCAGACTTGGAAGCCCTGCCGAAGTCTGCCAAAGTCTGCCACAAATCTAGCAATCCGAGGAGTATACTTTTGCAATCAGCTTGGTCGTTACATAGGAATAGGCTTCCCAAAATTGGTTGGCAATCATGATATTATTTTTTAAGAGGCCCTAGTACAGTCCACACACCATATGAATAAGAAATAAATAATCTAATTCCTGTGTGATCGCCAATGAAACTGTCATCTTCAGACTAACTTCTCCAGACTTCCACAGCCTTTGTCGCCCCTGCGTCTGCCAACGGGGTGAGTCACATCAATCATATTCGTGTCAATGGTCACACATCACTTGTTTTGAGGGGCCTAAGGAACACTTCTTTCAATGAGATGCCCAAGACATTTTTGTGTGACAATCGTCCATTGCGATATTTATACTGTTGCCATATCTAAATCCTCTATTTTGAAAAACAGATTATCTGATCATCCAGGAATTACTGGATAGGCAAAAAACTCAACACAAATGAAATGTCCCAGATGAAATGTTCAATACTATTTTAAATAAACAAGACTTTAATACACTATTAGCACCCTCAATTCAAATCGAGATGGAGTTAAAAAACCATACAGTTATGTCATTTGTAATATTCATCTTAAAATGAGCCTCGTTTAGAATTAGCAATGTCTCTAAGGGAATTGAGTGGGGCTACTTGCACCAAAAATAATTAGTGAGAGTTTCCTACTTTCGTTGCATAGTTGTTGTCAGGATTGGGTGGAGGTGGCTGCTCCAGATTCTGGTAGACAGCTGGGATGTCACTTTGGAGGCTTGGCGATCATCTATGTTGGGTTTGTCGGGGACACGACATGTCTTCGGAGGCTCTCAAAAGAAAGTCTTTTGTCACGTCATATGACACGAGTGACATGTCGCAAGATGTCACCGAGACATGTCGCGACATTAGGGGTTTACAAGATGGCCCAAAGAAAGTCGCCGTGTCGCGACATTTCGAAGATGGCGACATGTCCTCACCTAGTAGTACTTATTAGTAGTAATTGTTAGTAGCAATACTAGGTGGTAGGTGTCTTAACAACATTAATGAATTGCTTTTACAATAACCAACTTGGAAAGTGATCTGAGCACTAATTTTGCACCACAATTAGCTCATGATGCACTAATTCAATAAAGCTAATTATTATAAAATAAAATACAATATCAAAATTAACATTTCAATGTCATACAATTATTTATTTATTTATTCATTTGTTCACAAAAAGAGAACTGAAAAGTAGGCTACTTTGGAGGACTTTGCACCATTAAGAGTCTAATAGGATTAAGATATCCCAGGTTGGGCAGAGAGGGACGCATGAAGGGGTCAGAGAGAAAAATGTCGAAACAAAAAACGACATCGAATCGCACCTTGCCAGTTTGACTGACGGCTCGCTTGGAGTGCTGCCTAGAGGTAGCTGGTGGCAGCTCGTCCAAATCCCCACTGTGGGTCAAGATATCCCAGTTCGCGCTGAGGTCGGGCCAGGAGGGACTTAACAATTTAATTGTAAAAAATTAGTTACTGTGCATGCAAGAACTGTGAAAGCATAAAAACAAAAGGTTTTCTCACCTCGCAAGTTGGATGCTTTGCAGGCTAGCGGGTGATGGAAGCGGCACGGCCTAATTCCCTCTGCCACTTGAGATGAAGATATCCCAGGTCGGGCTGGGAGGCACGTAACTTCTTAATTGAAAAATGAGTGTATGTGTCAATTGTCACAACAAAAAAACCAAATTGAATCTCACCTTGTGAGTTGGACTGGCGGCTTGCTTTGGTAGCTGCCTAGTGGTCGCTGGTGGCGGCGTGGCCAAATTTCCACTGTGGGTCGAGATATCCCAGGTGGGGCTGGGAGGAAAGTAACTTTTTAATTGGAAAACTGCGTGGATGTGTCAGGGTGAAAAATGTCCATACAAAAAAACAAGTTAAATCTCACCTTGGGTTGTGGACTGGCGGCTTGCTTTGGGTGCTGCCTAGTGGTCGCTGGCGGCGCCGCGGCCAAATTCCCACTGTGGGCTGAGATATCCCAGGGCGGGCTCGGAGGGGCGTAACTTTTCAATTGAAAAATTGCGTGGATGTGTCAGTGCGAAAAATTGTCGAAACAAAAAAACCACATTGATTCTCACCTCGCGAGTTTGTTTTCCAGCAAGCTATGGTTGCTGGCTAGTGGCCGCTGGTGGCGGCGCCTCCAAATTTGAACTGTGGGCTGAGATATCCCAGGGCGGGCTCAGAGGGGCGTAACTTTTTAATTGAAAAAATGGTAGTATGTGTGTGTGCGAAAAATTGACAAAACAAAAAAACCAAAGGGATTCTCACCTTGCTAGTTGGATGGTCGGCTAGCTGTTGTTGCTAGCTAGTCGGCGCTGAAGGCGGCGCGGCCTAATTCGCACTGTGGGCTGAGATATCCCAGTGCGGGTTGGGAGGCATGTATCAGTGTAATTGAAACAATTAATTAGTGTAAAACGCGCCATAAGCCAAATCAAATAGTAAAAATAGTGCTCTCACCTCGCGAGTTATACCTGTTGAAAGAGTTCGCTGCGGGCTACGGACTGTTGGCGATGGCACAGTCTAATGCCTTCTATGGCCGGAGATATCTGCGGTCATGGTGAGGAGGATGGAACTATTTAATTGGAAAGCTTGTTGTTCCCCGATTATGAAGTTCAGGCTGTTGTGCCTGTTGTGCATAATAATATAGGAAACAGAACTGGTCTGTATCCTATGTACTTCTCACATAGCGGTGATGTAACAGACAGACTGGAAAAGACATGTGACTCACCCAAATGACACGTGACTGGGTGAGATTAGAGCTAAAAATGTCGCCGACATATAGGATGTCACCCAGATTTGGTGACATTGTCTTGTCACGGTGACATTATGCTGACATGTCCCCGACAAACCCAACATAGGCGATCATGAGAAGCACCTTGCAAACACATCCTGCTGGGTTTGGAGAGGGTGGAGGTTAATAGGACTTGATTTGGCGATTCGAAAATTTTGATGCCAATCTAGCTTCGCATGTCAAACACTCAAAAACCTTTTGCCACTAGTGCCATCTAGTGCCACTTAGTGCCGTATTAGGATGGCACTAGTGCCATCTCGTTGGAACTAGTGCCACATAAGGATGGCACTTGTTCCAACTAGTGCCAACTAGTTCCAGCTAGTGCCATCTAGTTCCATCCTACACAAACGTACTGGTTCCATCTTACTCAATTAGTACCACGTAGTGCCATCTAGTGCCAGATCTAGTGCCATTTAATGCCATCTAGTGCCATCTAGTGCCATTTAATGCCATCTAGTGCCATCTAGTGCCATGATCGGCTGAACTGTTGGCTCTACTTGGCACTAGAGAGATGGAACTGTCTTTGGACTTACGTGGAACTATTGGTACTAGTCGTACTTCATCGCTAAAAAAATCGACTCGTGTACAAGTGCGAATTATTTTGCTAGACCCCAAAAATGATATAAAAAAGGTATTCTGCTGAGAAAAACAGGAATTACCTAAAAGGAATGACAAAATCCTGTATCTTGCTGAGAATGAGACGTACAATACATGGTACCATCCGCACTTTGGCGTGTATACTACAACCTACTACTATACTACCATACCTACAATACTGCCTCTACCTAGAGAGGTAGAAGTCTACGGCAGTTGACGCAGATCATCAGGCTACAGTACAGTACAATACCATCAGCCTTTATCACAGCTACCATACCCCCATCCTTTTCTTATGGTGCATCTAGTGCACCATAACTAGCTTTCCCCATCATAATCCTTATGGTGCATCTAGTACACAATAACAGGACGATTCCTACATAGCCTGATTAGAAATTCAAAAAGACACATTTGCCAATCATAGGTAATCAGGGCTCGGCATTGACCTAAGCCGGAAGTAATCGAAAAGTAGTTGTAGATAAGGAAGTAAAAAGGATGTTCCAGTTGTTTGGAGTTTTAATTTATGAGCTAAAAAACTGATTGAAAAATGAGGACTGCCTCATGGTAGTCCTCTCTAGTTTATCATGCATTTTGCATGTAATTCGAGGATGTTAGATTTTGATGCATCCTATTGGATTCATGCATGCCAAACTGGGTGTACATGCACCTGGTTTGGGCTGTACATGCATTCTTGCATGCCAACCTGAATCCAGTGGATTCTGGATTAGGCTGTAGATGTAATCCTGCCAATGGGTCCCCCAGGACTCAGTGGTCTTTAGTAATAAGCCCTTCAGGACTCAATAGTCTTGTTAATGAGTCCTGCTTCTATTTGGTGGGATCCTACCCTTGGTTAGTAGAATTCCTATTTATTTGTGTACCCATGGGACCTGTTCTTGGGCTCAGGATGGGTCAGGAGTACCAGTAGGTATCCTTGGCTCATGTCAGGCATCATTATTTTGCTAGAAATACATTAGCCTAATTTTTGGCCAATTAAGATGGAAAAGTTAGACATATATAATATTTTCGAAAGTTGTACCAGACAGCTGGGACTCCTAAAAACTTCCTCACTGTGGTGTACTTACTGGGATTTTTTGTTCTAAAACTAATATTTGAAATGATCTCTTTCTCAAAAATGGTTGTTGGTTTCCTCTGTACATTGTACATATGCAGGAATATTGTAGAGGCCGAGGAAGTGATACGCCCCATTTTTCAACATACGCTCCAAAAAAAATCGTCCGCCAGAAGAGATCCATTATCTCAAAAACCCCTCCACCATGGCCGCCAAATCCGTTTTTCGTCCGTAACTCAACAACCAACCGGAGTTTTGACGATCCGATTTTTTTGCTAGATAGCCCCTGACTCACCGTACACAACAATACCCCAGTCGGTTTCATCACACCACATGCGGCTCCACAAAAATTCATAGACCAAGTCGGCGATTTTGATCTCAAACAACTCACCGCACTTCCCGTCACGTCTTTGTCTACAAGACTCACCTAAAATCTTCCGCGCCACCACATTATCCTGTCCTACAACTGGGCGATGGATTTCTATGAAAGCGCAGCAAGAGATCACAATGTCTAGGCAAATGGACACGGTGGCATAACAAAACAAAATATGAGAATCAAAAAGAGCAACAACATTATTGCCTCCTCCTTCAAAACACAACGCCACAATAAACCGCTCAAAAGTTGGAGGAAAACAACGACAAAGCAATTAACAAGTCAACAATCAGCACGGCGTTGAACAAAACTTTCGATTGATCCTTTTTTCAATTCAAAGAATTTTTCTATTTATTGCATCAATTATCTAATTTATAGTAATTCAGGTGTCATCTCAACAGTGATAATGGTTATTTGAAACAATCATTATTGTATTAATGTAATTATTCTTATGCTATTGATTTACTCAAACTTTTAAATGGTTGATTGTTGTGTGATGGTTTGAAGGAGGAGGCATCAATGTTGACAGCTTCTTTTTACTTCTCATGTTTTGATTTGTTTGAATGACTTTCTTGGACTAGTGGTTGATTGTTGCATGGTGGTTGTAGGAGAATGCATTTATGCCGTGGCTCTTTTTGATTCTCATGTTTGGTTTTGTTTTGTTTTGTTTTGTTTTGTTTTGTTTGAATAACTTTCTTGGACAAAGCTATTACTCAATCCACACTTCTTTTGCATGGAAGACAAAGTCTGTTCTTCTCAATTTTTAATATCTTTTGTGGTGGTGTAACCAATGGCCACTTCAATTTTTTAGTGTAGTCAAAGCAGGTCCCTCAGATGTCCGATGTCCATGCTTGCCTCCATGTTTCTCGACCTGAAATATTTGATCTCTTGCTTCTTGATCATAAAAATCCATCGCGCAGTTGAACGAATGAATAATAGGGCGGCGTGGCAGATGTTGGGTGGTGATGAGTGACTATTGGGGACGACGACATGAAGGGAAGTGCGGGTGGTCGTCCGAGTCCAAAATCGCCGACTTGGTCTACAATTTTCGTAGAGCCAGTATTGCTGCTCTGGACCCGAGTAGGGTATTGTTGCGTCGGTTGATTCCGGCGCTATCCAGCAAAAAAATCCGATCGTCAAAACTCCGGTTGGTTGTTGAGTTACGGTCGAAAAACGGCTTCGGCGGCCATGGTGGAGGGGTTTTGGAGATTTTGGATCTCTTCTGGCGGACAAAAAAATCTTTTTCTGCGGGGCGTCCGTTGAGAAAAGGGGCGTGTCACTTCCTAGGCCTCCACAATACTATTGTACAAAAGTTATAGTGCACTAGATGCACCATAAGAGATTTCAAGGATTTGGTCAAAGTGTTAGTGCACCGCAACTGGGGGTGGGGATACAATACCATACCGTATCATCCGGCACGATCTGTTTCATTGATATTAAGTAGATACTTTCATTGATATTAGAAGAGAATCAAACTGCCATGTTAGTGTCGAGTGACATCATTATATCGCTGATACTGTTGGTCTTGACAAGCTCGGGGCCATTCGCTGTGGCATTTCTTTCGACTTCATCTAATCGATGCATCTCCAACAGCAATGACAAGGCATGCAACGCCATTCACAATAGATTCATGCACAAGATAACAACCTCTTTATTTGGAACAATTCGCTTCAAGGGCAACGCCAAAGCTGATTTAACCGCCTCTGTCCCGCCACGTGGACTGCACGGTGATGAATCCGACATCACAAATTATAACAGAACACTCACCAGCTTTCTGTCCTCCTCAGACTCGGATGCCATCTTACTGGGAATGAAAGACGGAAGTGCTGGAGGGATTGCGCAAGTAAGGAAAATTGAAACACAGTCGCCAGCGTCGCCATCTGTTCTCGAGAGAAGTCGTGGGAATTCAGTAACTTGGGAATGTCGCCAATCGAAAATTGAATGGTTTGGGATGACTCTCGTCCCTATTTTTACAAATGTTATTGAACGAAGTGAATCAACAACTCATCCCAGTAGCGGTAGTGGCACGGTAGTCATATCAATAATTGATGCAAAGACAGAAGTTCAAAATGGAGGACGTCTCGGCGGGACTTTGGCGTCAGCTATGAAACGGTCTGTCTTCGAAGGGAGGTACATAGTCTTTTGGAGAGAAGAACACGGGGAGCACGAAAGCATGAGATACACACTCGAGGGGGATATCGAGTTAAGTTTGACGATCAATCTGCCTCCATTCGTTCCATTGCCGCCAGGATTTAATTCAATTGGAAGTAGGATTGTAGAAAGGACTTGTCGAGATAGATTGAGACAAAACTTGAGAGATGTTTCTGATGCTTATGTTGACTGGGTCCATGAAGGAGTCTGACAATAAAATTTCTCTCCACAATCCGTGATGTTTCGCTCGATATTATTCTCGCTACAGGCATTACATAGTCTGGTAGGTAATACCAAGGAAATGCCATTGAAGCATTTGGAGGACTAAGGATTCGTAATTCTCGAAGAGTACTTGATCCTACCTTCCGACTTAACATTAAACGTATTTCGTTGAATGACGAGATGAAACGATGAGTTTTGGCGAAAGCTCATAGCTTTCGCTCGGTTGTGGCATATACAACTAACACAAGGGCTTAATTGGAAAGCCTTAAGATAAAGTCAATAATGAATTGTCCATAGGGTGAAGTTTATCCTGTGAGATTAGTGAGCACGTAAAGGTTTAAGTATTTTCGTTCGTTTTGTTTTCATTTGAACTCAGCATTGAAATAATGGGAATGCAGATAGCAGAACTGCCTCATGCAGTATTTCGTATGATATTTACTTCTTTGATTTGACCACAACTGATGGAACGATTGGCGACGACTTCTTCATCAATGACGTCGTTACATGACGAGGCTTTTGTTCACGACTTGAAAGAGGAAGAGCTTGCACTTTTCCAGGTTGAGGAAAGTAACCTTGGTATGAGCTGGGAATGTGAGGCATCTCATGAATTGATGGGCCCTGTGGGTAATAGTACGAGCCAGTAGGTGCCAAAGGTTGTTGTGTTTGTGGTTGATCTTCTCCCTCTTTGACGTAAGTGAAGTTGAAGGGAGCATTTCGATCAAGCGTAACAGCAGGAGGCGGTAGAGGAGCTGCGGTGTCCTTCATCATAAGATGCATTAGTGCGTCCGCAGCAGATTCCAGGGAAGGGGGTTTGATAGTGTTATGCTCTTTTTCATCGGGAATTCCAACTCCAATTAAAGCTTTCAGTCCTTCTGATGCCTTCGAGCTGCTCGACATTTTACTCGGTGTCGAAGATTTGCTCAGTCCAAGCATAGCTTTGAGGTCATCAGATGCGGCACTATTAGCATTCACAACAGTGCTTCCTTTGTTTGAGACAATCTTTCGCCATGCGACCTGGCCATTTTTTTCTTTCCTGTTGACATTGTCAAACCCGATGCCTGTCTTGGATGGACCTTGAGCTTCCTTCCATCCAGCCTGTTTATCGCCATTTCTCGGGGTTGAACTAGGTCTTTGTGGAGAACCCCACTTTGGGTCACGTTTAGGGGCAGGCTGATTCCTCTTGATCTCCGTTGAGGCAATTGCTGAATTTTGGTCGAGTCCAAGTGAATCCATCTCATGATTGCCTTCCAATATTGTTTCACTCATCAACTTATCTACGACAGTCTTTCCGGATCCTAGTGGCATGACATTATCAATGATTCCTTTGCTGTCAGCGGATGAAATTTTGAGAAGGTGATTCCACACGCACAATTTTCCTCGGAAATTGGCGCAAGTTCCCTGCAAAGTGGATCCGCCTGCAAAAACCACAAATCAGCATCGGCGCGACTTAAAAAAAAGGCCTCAAAAGGAGTGAACTAACCTATGAATTCTTCGTCAAGAACAACTTCAACGCAACCCTCTGTTGAATCATGTATCGCCACTACGGTCCCTCTCGCCCCAAAGGGAACCCCATTGGCGCAAAGGTTTGCAACTCTATCTCCTAGTTCAGGTGGAGCGCCAACGCTGTGATCTGAAGCAAGAAGAACATCGGTCGCACCAGTTGAACCTTCGCGACTGATAGTGCCAGAGAAATTGGTCAGGTCTTAGATGGTGTAATATGTAAAAGCGAATACTCCATATAACTCACTAGAGCGCTGATGAAGGGATTTTGATGTTCATTTCTTGAATGACTCCGTCTTTCTGAAGAGTAGCATTTCTAACATCAGCAGCTCGTTGGACGGCGTGGACAGCAGCCACGGGCATAGCATCAGTTGTAGCAGGAATTCGTGGCATTTTCGCAGTCTCGATGCCTTTTAACCAATCAAGAACTTTAGGAAGAACTTCTTCGCCTTTGGGGCCGAACACACGTTTGGCATCATAAAAGCGCTCTCCGGGTGCTTTAGCGAGCGCGGCAAAAAGGTTAGGGAAGGCAGTCTTATATGCTGCTACCAAACGCACAGCCTTTGGAGTGTATCTGAAAAATGAAGTGAGCGCGAAGGCAATTCGGCATAATTTAGCAATAACACCTAACATCTCACGTACTCCCAAATAACCCGTTCGTTTTCTTCTTCGCCAAAGTCGCTGTCTTCGGAAACACCACTCATTCTTTTGCTCCCGACAACGAGAACGGTGTCTCCGGCCATCCATGCTTTGGCATCATCTCGCTTACTCTTTTGCGACTTGGTATCTTTCTTCACCCGTGTGTATCCCAGTACATAACGCTTGTCTTTGTATTTCAGGTTCAAGCCAAGGTCGTACCTTGATGAAGTGAATGCATGATTAAGTGAGAAATGTTGGGCGAGAACCACCGTAGACATGTGCGACACATGTATATGATTTTTCTAAGCTTACCTTCCAGGGCTGAAAAACAGATTTCCGGTGATCTTACCGAAAATCCGAGCGTCAATTCGAAGTACCTTGGCAGCATCGCTATCAGGAAAGAAAATGAATTTTGGAAAATAAACGGGTGATGAGTCATTGTTGTGTTCGTCTGTCCTCACCTAGGAGAGATAAATGATTCTTGGACGCTTCTTGCAATCTATAGGTCGGTAAGAACATTGCAAGTTAGGAAATGTTGCAGGTAGAGAATTCGTTGATACAATACTCACTGCAAGGCCAAAGGGTGGCTCAGGTGGGAGCACGCCGACTCTTACTCCGACTTTTTCCTTGTCGACAACATTAAGAACCGTTCCGATGCATCCTCTTACAAGGCCATGAACGAGGGGTAAGATTGGTCCAGCGAAAGGTTGTGGAGTAGGTATAAGAATGGAGTTCACTCTTACCGGTGCTTTCCTTTGGTCAGAATGACACGACATCTTGGAGGAAAACGATCCTTCAATGTCATAGGGCCTCTCTCAATGAAGCGTGGGTCGGGAGCAGGGGACTTAAAAAGAGCCATCTGCAACGGAACATCTGCCTCTTCATTGCCGAAAAGCTTTTTGGTTGAACCATCAACTGGTGAAGTTTTCATACCCTGGAGTGCAACAACTTTAAGTCGAATCTGCACTTCCCCGATAGAGACACCACCAGATCCAGGATATCCAGCACCCACAAGGTACTTCTCCACCATCGTATCCGAGACGGCATTCCAGCGATCCTTCTCTTGTGGACTAAACAAGCGTGTTTTCAGTTGCTTTTTCGTGATTCGAACTTCACAAGACGCATCTGATACAGCTACAACCTGTGGATAATTTTAATAGAAGTATGGTTCAATAGAATGGGAAAAGAACGTGGCCTGTAGCTAAGGTATGACTCACTTTTGCTTCGTGCATCATGGGCCAATTCACAAAGATATGTTTCCCAATGAGGGTGCTGGCAAGTTCGCTTGCGCCGGGCAATCGTGGTAGTTCGCGCATCGTCAATATCATGTTGGGATACTTGGAGGGAAAGCCAAAGCAGTTAATTCCACAGTTTTTAAGCTCGGCGTGGTCAATGGGCAGAACATTCAGGGAGGGAAAACCGGCATAGGGAATCTTTGTGCCGGGAATGAGTACAGGGCTGAACGACACGTTCGATTCACTGTGGTTTTCGAGAACGACAACTCGAGAGTTACATTTTACGATATTCGGGAGCCCAATATCGCGGTTACAGCTCGGAATGGTGTCAAGAATGGCAGCATCATAAGTGTAACAGTATACTTTTCCAACTCGATTCCGATGGCGCTCATCCGCAGTGAGTGCACTATCAGGACAGTGTTTTTCAATACTTTTCTTGAGTAGATCAACGTCAATGAACGGTAAAATATTGACGCCCTCCCATGGGTTACGCTTGCCATTCATGTCTACAACAAAGTCTTCTGGGTAGAATGCTTTGATTGGAGAATCAGAGGAGCACATGAGTTTACGGTAGACACTCGGGACCAAATGCGCAGATGCAGGAGGCAAGCACCCCATTAATTGTTGGAACGGCAAGAGCGGTTGTCCGATTTCAAAACTGATGCAGTTGAACACAGCAGGTAGATTTGTAAGGTCAGAAATCATTGGACCATAGTGATAAGGAAAGAACCACCCCCACGAGATACATCCTCTGTAATAGTACGCAAGGCACCAGATGAGACCCTCAACATAAGATCGTCGAAGAGCTTGAATAACAAGTTGCAAACAGTGTTCAGGTGGGCGATCAGTGAAGCAGAAATGACATTCGTTTCTCGTGTAGCTTACCCAGGTGGTTGTCCACATCAGTCGGCTTCAGCTGAAGCTTTTCAAAATAGTACCTCCCCTTGAAGTCCTTCTGAGAAGGATCTAAGTTAGGTGCCCATCCGTCAATGACCTCCGCCCCATTCAAAGAAACATTTGCCATCGCTGTTTGAATCATTTTGAAATAATCGTTTTGCTTGGATTCGTCCTCAGCGGCCATCTCTAAATCACTCGGTGTCTTATCAGGCTTTCCATCTCGTTTATCCCAGTTACGCTGTTTCTTCAACTCCACAACCTTGTTCTTTTCTCGTGCTAGGAATATGTCGGTTTCGGCCGCTCCGATTACTTTCAAGAACGCTTCGAGTCTTGAAGGATCGCTAATTTCTCCGGAATCCGTCAAATACTGGCCATCACCCCAGCTAGGTCTTTGCTCTTTGTACGTGTCAAACAGCAATGTGAAGGCCCCATCTCCAATGTCAAGAGAAGGCATGTGAGGAAGGAAATCATTTCCAACCAAGAAAGTCATGAAAACAAAGTCATCGATGATCCTCTCAAGGTCATAAGTGCTAGGATCATGCTTGTATACAAATTCCAGCTGTAGGTACTCGCGAAGGATAGACAAGTGAAGGAGTTGAAAATCAGATTGCTTTGTGAACTTTTTGACTTCCTTCAACGCATTTTCATTTCGACTGAAGCTACCACTAAAATCGATGATTTCTCGTAGCAAGGTGAAGTGGGGTTCATGAGACACTAGCCCGAGCATAATCAGATCAGCGTCCTGTCCGTACATGCAATGACGAGTGTTCGGCTGATACCCGGGCTGGTTCCTCATATCACGAATATGCTGCATGATTTTGTGCTCTCCCTCCCCTGGCACCTCTGGACCACTGAATATGATGCTCAACTTCCTCCAGTGAGGGTCCTCTTTGATCTTTTTGCGAATGAAGTATTTGATGCAATTCGAGATTCTGCACAAGAACTCGGTCCCGGGAGTAATGCCTTTGCAAAAGATGAGACAAATGAAGTCAATGATTGACTCCAATGCGTTAAGAAGAATATGAAAAAAACGAATTTCGCTCACAGTTTGAATCAAACGCCCCAGCATACGGATCCCCTGCACCAACATCCGCGCCATCGACGGGGGTGATGCGTTTCCCTTTCGTGGCCTCGGCCAAATCTTTCGCCGAGCGAAAACGACGTGAACGCTGTTGATTGAGCTTGGCACGTGGGGCTACTCCATCGATGGCCATGAAAACTGAGACTTGGGGCTTGACGATTTGCGTTATGATGCGATCGAGATCTACGAAAAGATTTTATGAGTGACGAAAACCAAGATTGTGCAGAGATGGATCATGAATTTGGATGAAACTTACAGTGCATAATGCCAAGAACCATGTCTCTCTCGGTTAGAACATCCGATACATCGAGGTGAGAGGGGTGCGTACACCCATGGATGATGCCATTCATATCTAGGTACAAATGGTCAAACTCGGGAAGTAACGCTTCATTTGTTATGACTTGGTTGATTTTGGGGTAGCGCTCACTTAGCCAACGGTAGAACTTGCGAACAGAATAAAAGAAGTGGTGAGAAGTCTCGCGTCGAAGAAAGGGTTCGACCGAAATGAGCGACCAAATATCAAGCGAAAGGGGTGTTATTCCCTTAGGGGGCAGTGGGGCCTCAATTTCAGGGATGTGAAATAGCGTATGAATCAATAAATTGATAGAGTACCCTGAGGAAATCGGGAGATCTGGATTGTTTTTCCATCTTCCACCGTCAGACAATGACGCCAGAAACGGCAACGTGATAGCAGGTTATCCCTTCCCCACTTCGAAATGTATGTTGCACTTTGATGGCCTCGCGGGCACCGCAACAGCAGTCATGTCAACCATAACGCGCCGATATTTCTCACCTTTGGGACTCCCATCACGTGGTACTCTTTTTGTTATTTGGATGATGAAGTGCTTGGGGCTGGTAAGCTTGTATGACATGCAGGTCGGCAATCTGAACGACGGATGGGGTGCCTCAGATAAGCTCAGATAGACTCCTCTTGCCCGGACTTGAGATAGCAGAATGATGGGATGCAGTGAAACATGGGCCATAAAAGAGCCCATCGGTTGGATATGATGTTGGATATCAAGATTTTTTCAAAATATTATTACCTAGTTGTATAGGAAACGTGCAACTTTCTTCTCCTCCTTCTGCTCCTGATATTTTTAACTACCGTATAAATCGGATCTAAAGGAAGTGAAATGTCAAAAGATACATTAAAATCAAGATTTTTTTTAAAATCTTAGTTGTGTTGGAAACTGAGCCGTTTTCTCCTTCTTCTTCTTCTTCTTCTTCTTCTTCTTCTTCTTCTTCTCCTTCTTCTTCTTCAGTGAGACAGTTTTTTTGCTTTTTGCCAAAACAGGTACAGAACTATAAGTTGATCTTAACTTACCTGTAAATAATTCATTTTTCGCTTGGACTTACATGGGTAGTCTTAGTATTTTAATATATGCCTACCTTTAAAAATATATCTTTGTGTGTAACGTCTGACATTATTTTCAACAATCATTCTGTAAACTTTAAGGGAACATTAGTCACAAATCATTTTAAGACGTAGAGACGAAAAATTTTAAACAAGGGTTCTTTAAAACTTGAAGGGAATGTTATCGTGTCACAAAAGAGTGTGTAACAAGAAAATGATTTCACAAACTAAAGGGCTGGGAGCGCTGGCGCGCGCTGGCGCGAGGCGCTCCCTCCCATTTTGGCATACACTCGTACTACAAGCCACTTTATTTTAATGTACGCCTTCCTCTGTCTCTACAAAGCGCAATCTGTTTCGCTGCAAAAAATCTTGCAGCGGCTGCTGGTAATGTTAACTTATAATACGCTCAAGTTAGCTTATCGCCCCTGTTATATTTTTTGGTATCTTTGCTAGTTACCTCCGTAGGGGGGGTACTTCTTTTTTTTCCCGTTCGCGCCAAATTTTTATTTACGAATCAGTGGATGTTGTGTGTCGCCAATGTGCACGTGATGTGTGGTGAGTTTAGCTAGCATCTCGCGCAACTCCACAACTAGAAAGAGTTATGGGGAGCGACACATATGGGCATGTTGCGGATGGTGAGGAGTATCTATTTCTTTACATTCTAGCGCTGTCCGGGTGTTATTGGAGCAGAAAAGAACAAATGTCAACGATTCTACTCCGACTTGACTTATATTATGAAGGACTTTAAATCCGATTTATACGGTATTGACTAACATAGGTGAGAGAGTCATTTTATTATGCCTTGAAGCTAACTACCATATAAATTGGTTTATAAGTCATTCACATTATAAGTCAAGTGGGAGTAGAATCAGTGACATTTGTTCTTTTCTGCTTCATTAACACAACACCCGGACAGCACTAAAACATAAAAAAATAGATTCTCCTCACCACCAGCAACACGCCCATATGTATAGCTCCACACAATTCCTTCTAGTTGTGGAGTTATGCCAGATGGTAGCTGAACACACTACACATCACCGGGCACATCACGTGAACTGCTTAAAAATAAGGTAAACCATGACGTGCCAGGTCGTGTTGGTTGGTTTTCTGCCCAACGACAGTGGGCGATGTTGCGCGCTCCATCCGTATGGATGTGGCAATGTGTTGGTGCTTGAGACGGGTTCTCGTGGGATTGGGATGCCAATGCAACCATCAATGCAATCTTGTCAAAGTCTCACACTCTATCTCCTCATTGTGTTGCTCCCCGTTGTAGTGTCATCATCTCTCTCCCCATTGACGTGTTGCATTCCCCCAATTTCCATGTCATCCCCTATCACAGTCACATAGAAGTCTCACAATTCAATGTGCAGTCTCACACCTCAACATGAAGATTCTCTTGGGCTGAGCCCTGTCTCCCAATCACCCTCACCATTGCGGTCTTGCCATGATCATTGCCATCCTGGTAGTCTCACCATTGTCAAATGTTTCATTGCTGCTATTCCCAGTCTCATCTCCCCACCGCCTTAGCTTTTGCAGACTTGTCATTTCAAAGGTGCCAATGGGAGCCAAATATAACACTCAACTGTGATATTTCTGCTCTCTAATCCTGCTTGGGAAGAATATCCATGCATATTCTGTCTGGACACCCCACACAGAAAGCTGTGGAAGAACAACAAGAGTACAATGGGCAATGGCATGACAAGGCACACAGAGATAATGAGGTGTTGATCTTTTCAAGACATTTATGGAATCAAAAGGTATATTGCTTTTTGTTTCCTCATACAACTGGATGCTTGGTATTGTTTCAGTTCTGATCTGACACACAACACACAACCCCAAGGGGATTTGATCCAACTCTAACCTTTTATATCAGTTGTGAGATCAATCATTACTGCTGGCCTGAATTGATTCGAATAGGGTGTCTGCAAGCATGTATTCCACAACAATAGGACCAACCAAACTTAATGGAGTTGAACTTTAATCTGACTACCTCAACACTACCTTGGGCAAAATGACAACTTCATAAAAATCATATACAGAAATCGAAAGTATCATCACAAACAACCCCAAATGCTGCATTCTGTAACCATAACAACATGACAGCCATACTTCACAAGACACCAAACCACTGGATGACCAAATAATAACCACTGAACAATGATCATGTTAAGTGGGCTCAAAAATTTCTTGGCAGCTTTTATACTACAGCAGGGCAATTGATCTCACCTTTCTCTTAGCATATAATGCAATGCCAAACTAACAAATGTTTTCA
Organism: Cyclotella cryptica; assembly: GCA_013187285.1. NCBI lineage: Eukaryota > Bacillariophyta > Thalassiosirophyceae > Thalassiosirales > Thalassiosiraceae > Cyclotella > Cyclotella cryptica. Next base: position 124,987 of record JABMIG010000105.1, read on the forward strand.
GCCAAAAAAGCTAGTGTGGCAATTAATATACTAAAAGGCAACACAACCCACAACCAGCCATCATAGGATTGTAGAAATCTGATATGTTCTGAATGTCCACATTCATATGCTCACAACATGTCACATCATCATATGATGCGATGGATAAAGAGGCATAAATGAAATTAATCATTGTTCTGACTGTATTGGAAGCAACCAACTTCACGCCAAGAGTGTGTTCAATAGGCAGGTGACACATATGCTTACAATCTATGTGAAAGCACACGCTGATTCTCTGTCACATGCAAACTCTACTGCATGCATGCTAAATCTTATTGCCGGCATGATAAGATTTGCAAATTTCTGAGTTACTTTATTACTATCTTTACAAAGTGAGCTACCTCACAGCTCCAGCCTGGAAAGACAATTGAATACATTCATGATTGAACAATTGAAAGTCATAAGAGAACAGCTTATAAATTACTCAGTTTGTTTCAACATTGAGAGGGCATCATCTATGCATTATTAACTACTCAAAAGCACTCGTTGGGAACATCTTACACTCTCTTGTCATTAAGATTCCACTGTATAACATAGTCCATAAGGATGTCCTGTTATCACATGAATCAAATTGAAAAAGTGACAATGCAATCAGAAGAGGATGTAGGAGAACAATATTCGATAATAAGAATTCAATTTGAATTTGATCTAAGTCTTTTGTTGACTTCCAAAGCAGTGCATCATCTGTTCAATGTCTACTGGTTGTTTGTGGAACACTAAGTTAGATACATAATAATCATTATGTTTTACACAAAGTTCTTTCACTGGCAGTAATAAGAAAGAGTCCATACCGAAGCCAAAAACATTCCAGAATCAACCCCCTTTTTTGAAGTAGTTGCAGCCAAAAAGGCAGGCTGTGATCCAACAGTACACCACACAGTAAATTTTGGGCTGCAACAAAACAGCATGTTTAAAAACATATGATAAGTGCTAGATCAATTTCTGGATCAATTAGCATGAAAATGGTGAGAGGATGTCGTGCATTCTCAGTGGACCATTTCTGACTTTACAAAATCAGACATAGGCAAAAGAAATAAACAATGTGGCTGGTGAAGGTAAGTTATACTTGGAGAAGCTAAGACACTTTCGAGCTCAGTACATCCTTTCGTGCTTGTCTGAGTTTATGAGGGGTCCATCAATGCACCGAAACTTCCAGAGAGTGGTTTTGGTTGCCTTCCCATGGACAAACAAATAGTTTAGATCATGTGGTACATGGGAACACTGCTCTTAGCTGAATCAAGTCCATTGATGTGGACAAAAATACTCGATGCCACGACTCTCTTGTAATTCATTTAGCTGCATTTACGTTAAAATATAACTATGTTAGTACTGGTGAGATTGTGAACACTGCAATATACCATGCTGCAGAACTCAGAATGCTATAATGTGTCAGCATGCTGCATCATTGATGCACAGTTATGAAAACTCCCTACAGTTAAAATAAAATTTAAGTCTGATGTAAAACATAACTTCCCACTTGTTACTGGTGTCCTTCACATGATCGTAAAAACTCTGTTGTCACAGAATAACTATACAACGAACTTCCTCTTCTTCTTCGGAAGCACAGCCTTGGCTCTTTCACTATTGGACTGTCGCGAAGAATCATCCGATGATGGGACTTCTTCTTTCACAGATTGCGAATCAGCGGGAGAGGACGAACCATCTGAAACGAGACTGCACAATGGCAATGGGCGGGACCCATTAGTTATGCTGTTCACAGGGTCAGAGGGTTGATCCCGGACACGAGCAATGGTAGTGCTTGCCATGGCTGATGTGTTCCCTAGGAAATGAAGGCGGGCAACAGCAGCGGCATCATCTGGAGGAAGGATCTGGTAGGCCAGTTTCACCGGATCCACATGACCCAAGAGAAGGCCCCGCACTGTTTCATAAGGGATCGAGTCAGTGACGGAAAATCTCATATGAGAAGGTGTATATTCCATACTGGCTCGGCGATGATGATGTTGAGATAGATGCATCGAAGTAGGAGGAGCAGCGCACCCAGCAAATCTCCCGTCGATGTTTTCATGGGGCGGAGGACGATACGAAGAGACTCCAGCGTGATGTTGCAATTGCCATGGTGTTGGGGCTGGTGGGTAGTTGGAGGGACAGGACTCTTGTTCTCCACGAGCATAAAATCTCTTCGACGGGGGCAAGGAGCTTCGTCGTTCCGCCACCATGTGGGCGCTAAGCGATGGCTGAGGTTGGTTCACATGCTCACGGTACGCCTTTGTAGCTGCCAATAGAGCTTCTGGCACCTTCTCTGCATTCTCAGTCGTCGGCGCAGTCTTCGGGCTACTAACTGCCTTCCTTTTCCCCTTGGAGACTGCTGCGACATTGTCAAGAGTCTTCGTGGGACCCGCAGTCAAACCAGGGTCCGCAGTGGAGACTGATGGCTTCCCAATCATATCGCGAATCACAGGCGCACCCTCCCTCAATGCCTGACTTGTCTTCTCCCTCGCCTTGCCGTCCCCAATATCATTCCAGAGTCCCGTTTTGCAATCCTTCTGCAGGAACCGTCCCGGTGGGCTTTGATTTCGAACAGCCTCGACAATACGCCGTGCAATGAGCGGCTTTTCGCGCTTGGGACAGTTGACGTAGGGAAGCTTGACTTCGTTCACGAGAACGCGAAAGGCTTCGTTACCGGGGTGGTTGTTCGAGCCTCCGCCTCGACCGCAGACTAGAAGTAAGTAGTGTTTGGAGGTGTCAACGGACAAATAGGACAAACGATGGGCACTGTGAGAATATGAGATACAGAACCAATCACGAAAGCAATCACTTACGGACGTCGTTCGGATGAGGATTAAGAATATCCTTCAATCGATAATCTGCCCATTCCGGGCGTTTGCTGATGGACAAGGGCAGATCGGAGCTCGACCCGCGGCCCGACTCGAGGTCTTTCCGCACGTCCGGAGTCATGTCGGGCAGCACGAGCTTCGACCGCGATGGGCTGCTGCTCTCGCCGCTGCTGCTTGCGCGCTCGATGCCGATGGCGGAGGGGGCGCTGCCAGAACTCGCATTTTCGGTGTTGGTGTTGGTGGCACTTTCCTCCGTGGAAGATATCACGTTGCTGCCGTGAAATCGAATGGGGGCGTTTTCGTTGCGGAGGGATTGTAAGGACACGGTCTCCGCTGCCGCCGCGATGATGCTGAGCATGGTGACGCCGTTCTTCTCGTTGTCGGCCATGGCGATCCCGTGGCAGTGAAGGGGAGGGTGATTTGAGACAGATGACGCGTTAGAAACGCTTCTGCTGGAACTTTCTTACAAAACAGGGTCGCCGGTTCTTGCTATACCTGAACGAGGTGTTGTCTTACTTTTTTTGTGTCTTCCGCTCTGCAAATGGCGACGCACTCCTCCACCACCACGACAAAAGAAAAAAACGAACTCCTGCAAGGTATAGTAGAGTTTCACCTTGAACGCTACCATGGGAACATACGGTGACGGTGCAGGCTTTCTATGCGTTACAACCTTTCGGTAGGTTGGTATTGTACATACAATACCATACTTATCAGTCCAATCTGTATGTGCGACAATGAATCGTGGATCGTTCTTGTTTCTTGTATGTGGGTGGCTGTCTTGGTCTGTCCTGCGTCTCGACATGATCGCGTGTACCGGTCCCGACTCCAGTCACAATACGTTCAAACAATGAGTACGTCTAAGACGTATGGCGCTAAACTTACTACGGTGATATTACGGCCCCGTCGACCTGCAAGCAGAAGCGGTATGGTACGTATCGCACCTTTTTGAAAGAGAGGAAGCGCCATGACTTTTCATGATTTCATGCATCATGATAATTATATTGAACATAAAGTGCCAATCTATGAGATGATATTTTTTATTGTCGGTTGAGTTGGCCTACGAGTATGATTGTAGATCGCAGACATACGTCTACCCGGAGAAGAACCAGAAAACAATATCAAGAAACACGCATTCCACACAAGACTCGAGAATATAATTGATATGGTACTGCTCTGTAAGTATGTACCGTAAATCTACTACTACTTTTTATCCCATGAATTATTTGAAGTCGTACACAACGCACGAGAACAGAATTTGGCATAGTCATTCACGCGAGGTACGGGAATGACGTGTAATTGAACTTTACCATGCATAGGAATCCAAGACCACCTAAAACATTAGAGGATTTCACTCCCGGGAGGGTGGCCGTGGCAAGTAAACGTGCCGCTTCCGCGAGTCCTTCTTCCCGGGTATCGTTGAGTTTTGTATGTGTGTCACATCAGTGTATGTAGTACTTCCCACAAAGGTAACGGACAGTGTACGTACGTATTAGAGTGGGTACCTTCACTCTACTTTTTATAGTGATATGAAAAAGATACGTCGTCTGCCGGGTGTCTAACTTCCTTTACGCTATTTACGACACAGCGAGGTCTCGCAACATGGCTTGACGAGTAACGATATAATCTTTTAGTAAACTTAATGATTCGGTAGGGGAAAGGTAGCCCTCTTTTCTTATGATGCTGTGGCGCAGATTCTTGGTAGGTCTGCCTGGTGCCCTTTAACGGGGTCAACGAGAGTGTCCCTGAACAGGGGTGAGGAGACGCATGGAACCTCCGAGCCCTTGAGCCTAGCCGTCAGGTCTGGTCTCCAAAGGCAGGGGTATGAGCTTAAGCTCAAATACCCAAGACTCAGATCCATATTATCAGGTCATAGGACGGGGACATCGGAAACGGCACAGGATCACAGAAAGATAAATAATAACCAAAAACCCATGGGCGGGTGGGTGGGAAAAAAACAACGTCGTAGCTAGTAAATGGCACGGCTGATCAGGCCCCGGCCAAATTCAGTTCATTCGACGAGAAATCCCTGCGGAGCACGGTTGTCTGTGGTTGATGCGATTTATGAGGCATGTGGTGCATGCCTCAAGAACCTCTGTCCACACGTACTTCGCATTTTGCACGTGCCAAACATCACGGAGTATCCAGTGGGTGAGTCCGTGAAATCTTGGGGCACTTCGCATTCTCATGACGTCATGACTGACATCTTCTTGACACCATCTTTGCTTGGGGGCTCGAATCGGTGTCTAACTTCCTTTACGCTATTTACGACACAGCGAGGTCTCGCAACATGGCTTGACGAGTAACAAAATAATCTTTTAGTAAACTTAATGATTCGGTAGGGGAAAGGTAGCCCTCTTTTCTTATGATGCTGTTGCGCAGATTCTTGGTAGGTCTGCCTGGTGCCCTTTAACGGGGTCAACGAGAGTGTCCCTGAACGGGGGTGAGGAGACGCATGGAACCTCCGAGCCCTTGAGCCTAGCCATCAGGTCTGGTCTCCAAAGGCAGGGGTATGAGCTTAAGCTCAAATACCCAAGACTCAGATCCATATTATCAGGTCATAGGACGGGGACATTGGAAACGGCACAGGATCACAGAAAGATAAATAATAACCAAAAACCCCCCTCGGTTTACCACTCACAAAGCGCTGCTGAAGGTCAGTAAACCTGCCACTGAGTCGCGTACTCGTGTGTACACTTGCCTCATAGGGAGGCCGGGTTCTGACCCCCGCGCCGCTTCCTTCTTCCTCCAACGTCCCACCAACTTGATGACAGGTCCAGGGATTCCCTTGTTGGTGGCTTCGGTGGTTGCCCCACTTCGTAAGGACCTTCTGAAACTGAAATCTCCCAGTTCGGCTAGTTCACTCATGATGTTTCGGTCGATGGATCTGGCTCGGTTCAGATACTCAAGTAAAGTGGGATCATAATCTCGAAAAGACTTCCGAGTCCCGTCTACCCTGGCGAATAACCACCCCGTGGTTCGTTGCTCGGTTAAGACTCTGCGACGTAACAACCTCCCTATCCAAAGTTTATTGGGAAGGCCACTGGCGGTTTTTACTGCGAGGGGCAAGCAGTGCCACCTTAGTCCGGTTTCTCCCTTGAACCTACCGTGGAGTGTGATCATGATGTAGGGGGTCGGGACCGAAGATGTGGCCTCCACCCAAGTGTCAACCATCCCCCTAAGGGACACTAGGGGGATTTCTTCACCCCGGAGGGCTAACCCGAAGGCAATGAGAAGGAATGATGCGAACTCTTCGAGGGACCCTTTGGTTTCTTCGGATGTTGACGTAACCCAGTCTTCATCGACTTCTCTCAAGATGGAATGGATCATCCTGGATGACAGGGCTTCGTTTTGCCTTCTTATTTCGCCCATGCGAAGTCTTGCACCATGTTTGAACCGCACGAACCATTCTCCGGCCGTAGGGCAGGAGGTGGCGTGGAGTTTCTTATCGTCCTTGGCGTATAAAGAGGTCGTAGAGTAGGCTCGCCCAGCGTTGTGAACGTTGGCGTACCATGTAGGCGTCTTCCTCATGGCTTGAAACTGCAGGTGTCTTGCGTAGAGGCCAGGCCGTAACGACGCGTGAACGGTGACCAGGGCGATGCCCATCCCTACACGATCTATGACCTCCGAGCATCCCATGGGGGGCATAAAATTCCCCAAGTCGAAAACCGAGCTGGATTCCTTGTAGTCCAGATACATGCGCCTCCGGTTAAGAGCCACTGTGGAAGGGCGCCGGGCCCAGAGAACGTCCAAGATCACCCTTCGTATGCAGACCAACTGAAACGCGTCTCTGGGGCTATCCCAATCTGGGTCGCGAAGAGTAAGGTTGCGAAAGTGACACAGGTCACACTCGAAGGGGACTCCCATAAGGTGGTCCCCATCCCTTCCGGTTCTAAACTCTGGGTTCTCGGGAGCTTCCATCGGCATCTCCTCTATGTCGTCGGCCTCGCTTTCTAGTATGGGGAAGGGATCCGACGGGGACTGTCTGAAACATTCGCCGCACCACACATTCTCGCACGGGGGGAAAATCTCTCGCCAAAGATAAAAATTCGAGCAGAACAGACCGCGACCATTTTTCTTGACTCTCCCACAGACCCGGCAGGTGCCCTTCCAAGTTAGACAATTCCTGGGGTCTACCTCTTGACCATAATCGCAAACCTTGCTGAAGGTAAGACTCGAGGGTCCGGAACCGAGTAGCTCCTTTCGCCACCCAAGGTCCGAAGTAATTGTCGACTGGGCTGCAAGGGAGGACGATGCAGAGGACAAGGGGTTCGTGTTGAGAAGAAGGCCAAAAGGGGTGGTTAGTATTTAAGGTGACTAGCAAGTCCGCATCTCTGCTGAGGGACTTTCGCCACAGGTGGGTCATCAGACGAGGTATCACGAACACGTGGGGGATAAATGGGTGGGCAAGCCGGTCTTTGGCAAACATCTCAAGGACGGCTGTCATTGCCGCCGGGGGTGGACACCAGAGCCTGGGCTGCGTGGACTTCCCTAACTCAAACCAGTCGTCAGGCCTCAAGAGAAATAGTGGAGCGTTCGCCCACGGGCGGCCTTCCTCGTCTTGCCACCAAGAAAAGACCCAGTCCGATACTTGACCGTCGGACCTGTCATTCGCTCCCCGGTGGAAAGGAATGAAAGATAGAGGATGTGAACCCGGGATCATCATGCCTTCCATAAGATCCCCTCGCGATAATCCATCCACGCCGGATTCTTTCATTCGCGAGCCAGAAACGTGGATCACATGCAGGATGCACAAAGTGGAACGCTGAAGGACCCTAAGACGGAGAATGATGGCATTCAGCTTCTTCGAGGAAGAGTGGCCCTTGTAAAAGGTGCCCTCGAACGGCTGGTTGTCCGTTATTACGAAGACTTCTCTACGGTCTAGGTGCCCAGTTTCTGCAAGCATCTCAAGATGGGAGACGAGGTTGTCTGCCTCCCTGAAGTTGGAAGATTCGGCGGCTAAGGCCGGGGCATGGTTTCCTGCCTGATAATCGATTTTGGCGTCGTCCCACAATGCAGAGCCGAAGCCTGCCCCGCTGGCGTCGCCCATGAGGAAGAAGGCTGTCGCCTGGGTGGCGCGTACTTGCACCACAGCCGGGGAAGGACCACTAAAGAGAGTGGTGAGAGATTCGACGTCGAAAGCTAGTCGAGGTGCGGGCTTGACGAAATCTGGGGCAGGAGTTTGAGCTTGTGGGGAAGGAGAGAGCTCTTGTCCTTCCTCCCATTGGCGAAGGTCCCATTCCCAGTGTAGGTGCTTGCCGGGAGGGGCCCTGGGTTTAGGGACCTTATAACCTTTGCCATCTCTTCCAGGTCTCCATCCGTCGATGGTTAAGTGAAGTCCCTTGAGGTAGGGATCCGCCCACCGAAAAGTACGGGTCACATAAATTAAGAAGCCACGAATTTGCTCCAAGCGTAGTTTGGGAAGGCTAGACTCCGAATGTAGAAGGGACTGTAGTTCGTGGATTAGAGTTTGAGACTTGGCCCATTTCTCATCTGAGACCGTGATGCACATCTCGCCCGCCGTGTGTACCACGCTCCCCGCCGTGGGTCCGGGGAGGGTTGTCAGTCTTGTTCTCTTTCTTGAGGCATCTTGCATCCCGAGCCATCCGATGTGGGAGCAAAAGCGGCGGGTTGTTTGCCAGCAAGCTTGGAGACTGTGGCCCATGTGGCGGCCATCATCGACGTAGACTGACGAGTCGCTGGCGAGCTTCCCATCCTTTCGTACCTTGGAGACCCAAGGCCTGGAGGAGTCATAAGAAGGAGATCCCGGGAGATTGAGGACGGCTGAGGCCCATTGATAAGGGTTGGTTGGGTCGTTTCGATCCCCCATGGCGAGGAGTTTGCCTTTGACTCCCATCTGGATAGATCTCCCAGGGGAGTCGGTCTGCCCGAATTAGTTTCTACAGAACCGTTCCCACCTTCGACAGCGCTCCTGTTCCCACGGTGCGTCGGTTTTGACGTGCGAAACGTCGACACCAGCAAACGGTCGCAGAGTGGGATGAAGCAGGAAATTATAGAACAATTCCTGGTAGTCACTGTCGGACTGGTAGTAGTCCACATCCAGACTTCTTAATAGGTCTACCACTGTCGGGAGTGAGAAGTGGAGAGCGAACAAGCATTCATTCAGGCCGCAAGACGTGCCATTGAACACAACTCGGACGTCGGTGGGCCCCTTGGGGACATAAAAGTAGGGGACGAGGCTCCGTACCTCTCCTTGTTCCAGGTAATTCTTAGATCGAAGTTTGCAGATCTTATCCCGCACGAGGGCCCCATCCTGGAGAGTTTTTAGGGGCGGTTGGGGGCGCCTGTAGGTGGAAGGAGATTTGGTCCAAAGGTGGGGTTGACCATCCCTGGCGTAGCTGCGGAAGATGCCGGGCCACCTCCAAAACAAAAGACGGGAGCCCCCTTCCCACTCCCACCACGACGCAGCACCCACGTAACGGAGGCAGTCCCTGGCGGCTTCGAAATCACAGCTCAACTCTCGGGAACGGTGGAAAGACTTCCACATGGATCTGTACGTGGCGCGGGCTTCGCTGCTCCAAGAGTAGCGGATTGGACCGAGAGCGCGTGGGTGGACGGACGAGGTTGATATTCCCGATAGAAACTTAGAATGCTTTTGTCGCAAGGAGACTCAGAGGTTGGCTGGACATAGGTTCATTTGATCCTTCCAGAACGACTTCAGGACCGACCTCTTCCACCAAATGAGGGCCGCTCCCCGCCACTTGTTCAATGCTGCCTGCCAACCCACACAGAGGGGGCTAAGCTGGGGAGTGAGATTTTCCTCGAACATCTGATCCCAAAGCGCAAAGGGGATTTGAGCGTCATCTGCCTTTTGACCATCTTGCTTGACTAAAGGTGGGGCGGAGGGTGGCTTGACTATAGGTGGGACAGAGGGTGGTAGCTGATATGGGGCGCTTAACAAGGGCGAAGGAGAGGGGGCCACCCCGAGAGTAGAATGTGATTCGGGCAGAGCGGGCGGACAGCCCTGTCGGAGTCGTTTTCGAGGTGTGAGAGCCTCAGGGGGGGGAGCACGCTTAGGATGGGCGCGTGGAGAAGAAAAATAATGGAACCCCCCCGGAAGATAGTGTGAGAGTAAAAGATCTGCCCCACTGTGGAGGATTGGCAGGGGGGGGGGGGGTGCTAGACAGCGAAACTCATAGATGGTCGTTAATTAGGTGGTAACTAATTTATGGCAATCTATTTTGATTGTATGTGTTTACCCATGTTGTTGCGCTCTTTGGTTGGTTCTTAGATCGGGCCTTTTGGGCTAATGACCTATGGTACTGATCTAAGTAACCAGGTATCATAATGGGTATCCACTGGGTTCATACATGTACCTTATTTGGGTATTGCAGATTTGGCATGTATAGCACACCCTTGCAGTGATACTCATGTGGTGCCGTGTGTCGGTGAAGTGTTGCGGTTTATGCAGCGCTTGCTGATGGGATAATAGTTGGTAGAGGAGACTTGATATGGTCGATGGGGTATGATGCCCCACCGAGTTTGTTGTGTAGGTGCGCTAGTTTGACTGGGTCAGTGAGATACAATGTACGGATGGTACGATGATGAATGGGCGCATGATGTTTTGTGACATAGTCAGCTAGGTTTGTGGCTCCCGCCCGCCAGTATGTGCGGAACTGTTTTTGGTTGGTCCTACATCGTAGCCAATGGAATCGCATGTCCATGGCTTTGGTTCGTTTGGGTTGAATGGTATTGGTGACGACGCCAAGAGCTGTTGAGTTGTCTATCTGGATTGGTGTTGGTGGTTGGGTATGGCCTAGTTCTGTGAGCAGATGCCGGATGGGTATGGCTTCTCGTGCATTGATGTAGAGGGCACCAAGTTCTGCCTCAGCTGCTGAGGACATGACAGATTTAATGATTTGGGCTAGTGTTAGAATTGCACCATTGTTCCGGGGTACCGCGTCGTTTTCGGTGAGGAAGAAATGGCCGCCTGCCCGACTGCGGGCTTTGGTCTCTGAGAGATAGGATGCATCACTGTGGGCAGCCAAAATCATGTTGCTTGCTCGGTAAGTAACGACAGCATTTTGGTGTGTCATAGCATAGTCCAAGAAATGGTGGATGCGGTGCAGTGTGGTTTGTGTGGGATTAGCCTGTTGGGTGGCAAGGGAACTGAGTGCAGTGAGCATGGTACAATCAACTGCTCTGGCGTAGTAGAGGAATACACCAATGACTTCCTGGACAAAGGTTTTGTCTTGTTTGTTGAGCGGAGTTGATAGGTCTGGGTCTTCTACATACTGTTGCTTGGCGCCGTAGGTGCGTGGTGTATGGGGGTATGGTTGATGTTGCGGTCTGGTGGGAACGTTGTGTTGAAAACGTTGTCCAGCCTTTTGACAGTATCCTGGCATAGAGAGATGGACTTGTTTCCGCTGGTAGTCCCAGGTGATGGTGAGTCCTAGGTATCGTTCTCCTTTCCAATCATGTGAAGTTGTGTAGTGAGTATTTAGTGTTTGGAGGAGGTGTTTGGCATGTTCGATGCCTACATACTTCACTCCAAAATCATCTACGCATAGAGCGAATGCAATGGGTCGCCAATCATGTTTCCAAAAACCTGGGGTGACGGTGCTTTGTCGATATCCATGAGCGACTAACCGTGATTCGAGGAGTTGTTGCGCAATGATGCCGGCCTGAGGAAGTCCGTACATACCTTTTGTACTCGGACGTAGACGCACCCGTCCTGAGTTGCTAGTTTTCGAAGGTTGTAGAGTATGATGAATTCTTCAGGAATGTCGGCTAGTTTAAGTCGCATGAACTCTGGTCGGGCCATGGGTGTGTTAAGGTAGAAATCTTTGATGTCGATTGTCATGAAACGTGCCCCTTGGGTTGATATGATGCTGTTGAGGAGGATCTTTGTGGTGAGCATGTCGGCTGTGGGTGTGCCGCAGTCGCCTGGAAAATGGATGTTGTTGCCACCTACGGTGAGGCGTATTCGATGTGGGTCTTCTTTTTCTGGACGAAAATTCGCGCATATGCGGCCGTAGGTGACGTCCCTGCGGCGATCTGTAGGGACGTCGTCCTTAGCAATGAACACAATGGTGTTTGTTCCCTGGACTAGGCCAGGGATGCCTTGTGCTAATCGGCCAAGTTCCTTACCATATGCTTTCCTCCAGGTGGTCGAGTATTTGGGGTCTTTGATGAGGTGGCGGTATTCCATGAGTTCGCCTGTGTTTTCGTTCAGAACGGCATTGAGGAAATCGGTGGGGAACATACGTGATGCTGCACGCTGGGCTGTGACGGTTGTAGCTGAGAGTTGGGAGAAGTGGAGCATTGTCTCTTGGGTGATGGTTTGTATGCGGCTGCGGGTGTTGTACGCTGGTGCTGTGGGGGGTGTCACCCTTGGAGATGCGTTGATGTGCATTTGTGGTGGCGTGGTGCTCACCCTTGGAGTGTAGGCGGCGGGTTGTTTGTGTGTGGCGAGTGGGTGCAATGGAGTGGACTTGCTAGACTGGGGGCTTTTGTCGCTGTCTGAGTCTGAAACAATAGGGTGTGTCTGCTTGAGTGCTGTAGGTAGTCTTGTGGTGACTGTAGGTGAAGCTGCTGACTTGGCTGTGGGTGTGGGTTGGATGATTTTGTGGAGTCGAGTGAGATCGGCCAGTTGTGTTGTATTGAGGTGTGCTGCTGTGGTGTTGGACATTAGGACGTGTGCTAGGTTTGCCGTGGCAGCTATGATGGCATCGGCAGGTGTGACTGTGGGATTGGTGATGTACTTGTGCTTGAAGAATACTGTTGCGGAGATGCGTGTTGATTGGGAGACAGGTGTCCATACCGTCCAGCAGCGGTAGTGTTCTGGTGAGGTTCCTAATACAAACCCTTTAGTGCAGTGTTGTGCGAATGATTTTCGGCGGTGGGGCTTGTCATGGACCAGTGCCTCCATTCCGATAGGAACAAAGGGGTGAGAGTTGTAGTCATGGTGGCCATAAAGGTGTGCATAGGATGATATTTTGGGATTGTTGTTTGATTGTCGGAGTAAGTTGAGTTGACGCTCCATTTGTGGGATGAGCTGACACCAGAGGTGGAGGGGGAAGTTGTCTGCAGTGCCGCTGAGCGCAGACACAAAATGATCTTTCCATGTTTGGATGGCCTTTTCGGCTATGTTCCGTCGATGATCATCGGGTGGTACCAGTTGGTAGGTCATGGCGGAGGTGGTGATGGCTTCTCTGTAGGCTGCTGAGATTTCGTTGTCCAGGACCTGGTGCTGTGGTGTAATGTTGCAGGCTTTCATGCGTAGGAGAGCTCGAGAGCGTGCAAGGATGAGTTCGCCCTCAGTTCTGTTCTTGGTGGGTTCAACCCAGATGGAATTGCTGGCTACGTGGTAGAGGATCATTTGGTATCGATAACCTCTGCTGGAAACATGTGGAAACTTTCCAGTTTGGTCGGTGTACAGTGTGTTGTTGGTGTCGTAGGTTTTGATGTAGATGTCATTCTGTTGTGGGTGGGTTGGTGGTGGTGCGATGGGTTGAACTAGTTGCTTGGTGGAGCGTACACCTTGGCGTTGATTTTTCATGTGTCCTTGTTGAGTTTCCTCTGATTGTGGAAAGTGTTTATTCACATTTTTAATTGTGATGAGTGGCCAGGTACTATAGTTGCCGTGGCGGATGGCTGTGAGCCAGGTGTTCTTTGTTGGGTACCCTGCTGCTGCGTGGAGGTATCGGATTGTCTGCTCAATGCTTGGTAGTTCATATACATTGAGGATGGAGTGCTTCTCACGCTCGAGTGATGCGTTTAAGTAATTTCGAATTTTTGTTGTGGGTGGGATCTTGTAGCGTGTGTTGTTGGAGTGGTGTCCACAGGTAGAGTCGAGAACCAGTGTATCGCTGTTCTCGTTTGTGATGACTGGTCGTAGGGGTACACGCCATAAACCTGTGCGTGTGCAGCGGTACCCTGTGAGTACTGCCTGTTCGGTGATGTGAATGGTGTTGGCGTCGTAGAAATTGACTTCTGCCTTGTCATACACTGCGGTGTACCCGGCATCCGCAAACTTGCTGCCACTGAGTAGTGTGTGTTCAAGGGAAGGGACAATGTCCACCATGTTGGCTGGGGCTCGTACCTTGTGTAGGAGTTTTGCTACCTTGGTGGCCTTGGCCGTACCACCTGTGGGTAGGAGGAAAACTTTAGATGAGATGGTGGTGGTTTCGTTGAAGGGATCATGTGGTGCTCCTGCAGTAGAGGTTGCTCCTGTGTCGCTGATGGCTGAGGCTATGGATCCATTCAAGATGCCTTGCTTGAGAGCTGTGGTTGACATGGAAGGTGTGTTGGACTTGTGGTGGGTTGTGAAGCGATGATGTGTCTTTTGTGATTGTTGTCGCCGCCATGTCTTGCTATCGGTGTTTCGATGTTGAGTTGGAAGGCGGAAACGGACAGTGGGTCTGTGGTGTGAGGTGTTAGAGAGCGGGGCCCAGTAGTTCAGTGATTCAAACGATAGTTGTGGCGCACTACTAGAAAGTTTGTTTGCTGCCAACAATGTGTTTAAATAAGAATTACTGCTGGGTCCCACTGTATCCTACTTACGGGCCACGTACCAAGATGGCCTTTTGTCCTTGTTCTTGTCAAGGGCGTAGCAGTTGTCATCCTCATGATGGACTGCATCTTTGTTGCAGGAGTTGCAGTGTCGAGGGAATCGAGGGTTTTTACTGGGGCGTGCATTGCGGGATGTGCGTGGATGGCCTGTGTTGGTGTTGATTGGTGTTGGTGTAGGTGGAGGAGTCCTGGTGTTGAGGAGAGTCATGAATTTAGTTGTTTGGGTGAGGAGTTCATCTTGCTGGCGTTCCAGTTTTTGGAGGAGCTGGTTTTGTGCTGTGGTGAGAAAAGCAGCATGGTCGGTGTACTCCATCATGCTGTGTTGGTCTGATGGAGATATGGTGCCTGTTGTGGATACAACGGTGGCAGGTACCCCAGAGAAGAAAGGTTCACTGACAATGCTGTGAGCACTCGCATAGCCGTCGGTGCGTGTGAGACGCTCGGCATTGAACTTCTCTTTGCTCTTATAGAGCGTGACGAAGTGGTTCTTGGCGGCCTCCCAGGTCTTTTCTTCAGGGGTCTTGATCTCCCATGCCTGCATCTCCTTGTCATCGAAGATGTCGGAAGTGTACATACTTTCGACGTAGTACTGGATCTTCGTGGCATCGGCGGCAGGAACTCCTATGTCCCTGCACAACTTTTGTTGCTTGTCGAGGTCTCGTGCGAACTTCGTGATGTGGGACGTGAGGTCCCATTGGATGTGGAAGGCTGCGGCGGCTTGTTTGCGTTCTAATGTTGTGACGATGCACCATTCACGACGGAGATGTTCGATGATAGTTTTCACTGTTTGCGTGCTGTAGCCGATGAAATCGTCGTCGAGTTCTTCGATGTACGGTGCGTCGACACCTTCTCGAACGATCTTTTCGACGATGACCGCGTCGACGGCCTCTTGTTTCCAAAACTCTTGGCACTCGAGGTTATGGTCTGCGGTGATGCGTGCGCGAAGAGTGATTGTTGTGTTGTTTGCGAGCGCGATTGGTACGATGGGTGGTGCAACGAGGCGCGTAGTCGTCTGCGTTGCGTCGCCGGTGACAAGGCGATACTCGTTGTCGTTGAGGACAAGTGCTAGATGGCCATGGCGGCCGCCCCAACTCGTAGTTTTCACTGCAGCCGCTATTTTCGCGACTTGTTGTTTGAGAAGGTTTACGGTGGAGTTTGAAGGTTGACCGATGATTTTGTCAATTGACATGGGTGCGACGATGGCGCGAACAGCTTCGCGAACGGCGGCTTCGTTGGTGGTTGGAGAGGCCATGGTTTTGTTGATGAACAGGGTGGTGTTCGATTGATTGCAATGCTGCAATGATGGAGATAAAAAAGAATTAGTTACCACTGCTAGACAGCGCGAAACTCATAGATGGTCGTTAATTAGGTGGTAACTAATTTATGGCAATCTATTTTGATTGTATGTGTTTACCCATGTTGTTGCGCTCTTTGGTTGGTTCTTAGATCGGGCCTTTTGGGCTAATGACCTATGGTACTGATCTAAGTAACCAGGTATCATAATGGGTATCCACTGGGTTCATACATGTACCTTATTTGGGTATTGCAGATTTGGCATGTATAGCAACGATGCCTTCCCACCCCCCCCCGAGATGACCAACCTGGGGGGTTTGGGACCGGGGCATTAGGTAGAGAGTGAACCAAGTGAGGTACTTGCCAATGGTTCCAATACTGTAAATGCTGAGGAGAGGGGAGACTCGGGAGATCCGTGAATACGATGTCTGGTATCGGCTGGGGATGTAGAAGGCGAGGGCGTTTGACCTCGAAGCGGGCGCTGGGCCAGTAAGGTGAGAAGGCGTCGACAAAGGCTGGATCCCTCAGGCGTATACGCCGGCTGTCGAAACCGAGGGCGGTAGAGACAAACAACCACGTGGAGGCGCGCATGGACCTGACCTCAGACGTTCCAACGGTGGATCTAATGGGTATTGAACCTGTGATGATGCCGTTGAGCGTTCGGTGGTGAGGTCTAGCTTCGTTGCGGCCAGCGAACAAGGCCATGGGAAAAGAGGGCCCTGGGGAGGGATCGATGATGGGTCCAAGTCAGGACGCGTCCTTTTCCTCCGCACGTCTGTTGCCCCTGGGCGGGCGTGGGGTGCCAGCTGCCGGGGCTTTATTCACGATGGAAAGGGCTTTGTCGGCCGTCGCCTTTGCTGACTTGGCTGTAGAGACCGCTTGCGAGACTGCTTCAAGGCTGTCGGCCAGGCGTTTCTCGAGGGCAATGACAGATTGCTTGGGGGCGGCGTTTCTTCCGAGGTAATCGAGTACCTTGGGTTGAACCTCGGGGTGGCCCTCGAAATCATGGTCCTTGAAAGACTTTATGACCGAATGGTGCTGAATGGTGGCCCACAGCACAAGAGAGTTGAGAGTGAAGGCATCGTCTGTCGATGCTGCTCGCGCACAAGCCGAAGCCACGGAAAACTCGTTGAACAAGACTCTTGATAAAATTTTCGTCAGGTCCCACACCGACTGCTCTTGCTCCTTAGTAAAAGTTGGCCCTTGGAAGGTGTTTATGAGGGTTCTCATGTAAAAAGTAGAAGTCTTTCCAAACCAGCGCTCCATGAAAAGAAAGGAGGTAGAAAGCATCTCAAGGAAGACCATCGACGCCATTGGGTGGCCCTCGCAGGAAGACTTTATGAGGGCCTCCAAGGTAGGGTACGTGGACTTGAGGGCCTGAAGAGCTTGTGGGACCAGTCCCGAAACACCATCTTGTTTATCCCAAGCTTGAAATGATGTCATGGCCGTCATTGGGTCCACGTTCGATGGATCATCGTTGGCTTCCTTCCCATTTTTAACTAGCCACGATGGTGTGCGCGACTTGAAAGAGGCCAGGACCCTAGATTGTGCCGAGGTTTTTCCCGTCTTGTACTGGGTTACCTCTTCATCGTTGGAGTCGCGTTCGGTTACGACTTCACTTCCCAAGGACTGGAGAAGGGAGTTAAGCGTGGTGAAACACTGGTAAATGGGGACTGATCCTCGTTGTGGACAATGTTGGGCAAGGAAGCTTTTGCAATCTTCCAAGTTCTTGAAGCTAATACCACCGAAGGTGACCTCCACCTTCCGTTCGAGGGAAGAGAGGGATGCTCGTAAGGACCCCATTTCTGACCGAAATAAAACGAGAGGGGTGAATTTGCCTTCCCCTTCAACGGAGGTCGAGGGAGAGGACTGGGGTCGTTGAGAGAGGACCTGGACCATGCGAAGCAATTCTCGTAAAGCCCGACGAAGTCCCTCCTGGTCGGATTGAAGGCGCCCTAGTTGATCTTGATGGGCTCGACCCTGAAGAGGCTCAAAAGAAACTGTGGACGGACGTCGGTCGACGTCTTTCCTGAGGGAGGAGATGTCGAGTGCGTGAGCATTGATCCGCTGATCCAATTGAGAGATTTCGTTTTTGAGTGAAGCGAGGCATTCTCCTAGGTGACCAATCCCTGCTCGAAGGGACGTTTGTGGGGAGTCTTCCGGGACCTCTCCAATTACTGCCTCGAGGGTGAACATTCTTTGTTCGCCTTCTAGGATACGGTCTTTGAGGGCTGCCAGAACCTGAGCTTGTCTCTTCTGGGCCGACGGGAGCTCTTCGAAGTCTTGTGGTGCCGGACCGGTGATTCTAGGCTTCTTGCGCCCAGATTTGTAGGCATCTCCGAACAAACCTTCCGTGGCGGCGACCAGTGCGTCGGCGTCCTCCACATCGAGTTTTGGATCCTCTCCCGAAACTTCGTAGTTCTCGAGAGACATTCGGAAGAGGGATGTCCAGGTTTCTACGGAGGCTACCTGGTCCTTAAACTTCTGAATGATAGGGCAGGCGTCACCCACAGGCGCTGGAAGACATGGGGCAATGTGTACCGTCTCTTGCCCACCCTTCGAGTAGCGGATGAAGTAACCTCCATCTGGGGAGGCCAAGTCAAAGGCCTTCCACGACTTCTTGCTGGAATGGGATTTAACCGAGCACGAGCCCCGAGGCCTGATACACATGCCGGATTCATCTTTACCCACACGGCCTCCACACACCGAGGATTCGACTCCGTCGAACCGAAAGAGGCCACAAGCTCCATGACGATTGGGTTTCCTCTTCATTAACTCGAGGACTTCGTCCCTTCTAGGATGATTCTTGAAGGCCGTGGGGAGCAAGCGTGAGGACGGTGGTGGTTTTGCACTCTTGGGGGTGAAATAGGCCCCAGCGTCGTCAGGAGAAGTAGCGGGCAACAATCCGAGACCAGAAGTCCTGCTCAGAGAGGACCCAGAATCGAGAGCCATTTCGGGATCGTGATCAACCTCCATAAGGGAGCGCGAGAGCGCTGAAAGGCGTCCAGTGACATCTTCAACTGCCGTACGGCTCACACCCACCCACGACGAAGGCGAAGGTGGCACCCCCCCGGGAACAAGAGATACATCGACATCAACCACAGAAGAAAAGTGGGCAGCAGACTCACCGTCCTGCCGCGCGCAACCGAGGGAAGGGGAGGATGACGAGGAATGCGACGAGCCTCCCCCGAGAGCAGCGGCGATCGAAGCGAAGTGGCCGGGCGTGAAGGCGGGGAAGTCATCCGACATCGGCGCTGAGAACGAGACAGGATCGGAGGGTGGAAAAAACAACGTCGTAGCTAGTAAATGGCACGGCTGATCAGGCCCCGGCCAAATTCAGTTCATTCGACGAGAAATCCCTGCGGAGCACGGTTGTCTGTGGTTGATGTGATTTATGAGGCATGTGGTACATGCCTCAAGAACCTCTGTCCACACGTACTTCACATTTTGCACGTGCCAAACATCACGGAGTATCCAGTGGGTGAGTCCGTGAAATCTTGGGGCACTTCGCATTCTCGTGACGTCATGACTGACATCTTCTTGACACCATCTTTGCTTGGGGGCTCGAATCGACATCCCTGCTACCATAAATCAGGTCATTTCCCGGACATATCTCCGCAAACATTTCCCCTCAAGTCTTCACTGTGAGGAATCCCCTGTTATAGATCCGACTTCGATCCCGTTAAGTTCCCGTTCCCTGAAAAGTTGGGTTAACTCTAACAAACATTCTTGAGAAACGGAGATTCAAGTGCAAGCCTTGGACCTTTTCAACTTGCATCCCTGCCTAAACTGGACACATCATGTAGAGAATACTATGAAAACAAGAATGACAAAGATATTGTGGGACTGGTGCCAAAAACTGTCCCAGGCTACAGACCACTAAAACTGGAACATCGGAAAAACTGGGATTTTGTCCATGTTTTCCAAATTTGCGAGCAACCAACTTTCAAATTTGTTAGTTGTCCGAGTAGAAGTCACGAACAAATATCGAACTAACAAATTTCTTTTCTCGTGTGTCCATGTTTACAGACAAAATTTGTCAGCGACCAACTCTTGTGGCGATGGACAGACCACAAAAGCCTTCCGCACCTAAATTAACCACCAGAATCGGAAGAAGGAATTCCGTACTCTCTATGACTTGCAAGCAACCTTCAAATTTGTTAAGTTGCTAACAAATTTGATCAAATTTGTTAGTCGACCGTTTTTTATATTTGTTAGTTCACTCCGCCGGACCGGTGATATTCTCTAGGGAGAGATAAAATGACTAACAAATTTAAAGTCGGTCGCTCGCAAATTCGAAAAACATGGACACTCTAATTGAAACATAGTATGGTAACAAAAAATACCTTTCAGAAATTTAAACTGTAATTTAGTCTTAATTAGCTATTCAATAGCGTTTTATTCACGTTAAAGACCACTATGATGTGTTGTCACCTCTACGCATGATGAGTGTGCAATAATCATCACAATGCAATAATACGATTTTAATGCTACAATAATGAAGCACAAGACTGTGCCCATTAAGCATTCGTCTCAACTTCGTAGCATCTCAATCCTCAACTAAAATGGAGAATCCTATCTATGACGAAGTGAAGCAATTCAATGATGTCAAAACTAAGACAGCTTCAAAACTGGAAGCAACGCAGCGACTTATGAAGTGTCCTACCAATTGAGTAACATCAAGATAGCTCGAACTGTACACTCACGTACTGGATAATATAGATTCCACCCACAAAAAGTTGTCCAATATTGCTCAAAGCATTCGCCATCCATTGTTCCTGTTATTTCTAAAGTATCAGAAGTATAGAATGAATCTGGTAAAAGCGTTTCTCCTATTGGCACTGTCAAAGTTATTTGCGACCGCAATGAGTGAAAGAAGATGAAGGATATTGTGGATATAGCTAACAAATGGAAAAGTCTCGACATACAAATGTTAGACTCTTATGCATCTAATTCTACAGTGGTGACTCCAAAGTTTTCCAAGGGCAAAGGGATATGTTATAGCTGTCAATCATCTGCTATTAAACTACCCCTGGCTATATCACTCCCAACTCCAAAGAACAGGGTAGAGTATACCAAGTTGGAAGTATTAGATGTCATCATTCATCATAATGAAAAGGATTCTGGTGTTATAAAAGTATCTAGAGAAGAAAATCCAGTACTCAATACAGAGTGGAGTTCCGGTGGAAGGCCTTGTCTTCTTTATGCTTTTTCACTGGCAGACGGAAAAGAAGTTTCAAGAAACAAAGGAATATCACAAGAGAGTCATCAACAATCAAAGTGGCTTAATCATTATTTCTGAATCAAACTCTGACAAGAATGAATTCTCCACATTGAGACTGATCAGAAATTCAAGTTGGAACAGTACAATAAGAAAATAGCAGAAGAAGACAATCATATCAAAGAAATTGAAAGGAATTTACTAAGCATGGTTACTGGTAATATGGTTAGTGAAGAAGCACTGCTTTACAACTGCAATGTGCAAATGTTTGATCTAATCAACACTTCTGACTTAGATGATTTCATTTGGGCACATGATCCCAATATATTGTTGAAGAAGGATATCCCAAGCAACAAATGGAAATTTGTTGATGTTGTGAGAGCAATTGAACAGGATGCCACAGCAGATAACAACCAGATCTTCAATGCCTACATGTGTAGAACACTTCCGAACATTCTGGCATCAAAGCAAAAGCAGCCACCACAAATGTCAATCCTGCCAACTGCACTGGAGTTTGAAGATATTTTTGTGTCCTGATGTGGTGATCAAGAGAACAAAGTGTTACCATCAACCCTGATGTCCAGCCGGGAATGGCTATCTCAAATGTGTGAGTTGTTTGGAGTTACTTACTTATTACCCTCTATCACAGTTATGAGTACAATGAAAGGGAAAGCTAATTTTGTAGCTTAACTGTTGAGAGGGCACATGAAAAGTTGATCCAGAAAAGTATTGAGTCATAATCAAAAAGAACTCACTGAGCATTTCAGCTTGGACACAAGAACTTGTCTATCGCTGCGTCTTACATGGTGATTGTAGATCATGTAAAGAGTGATCTAACTTGTCTGGATGGTACAATGTCATTGCTGACTCTTGATTTGAGAAAATTAATGCTATGTGTCAGCTTTTCCCACCATGAAGGAGCATATCTCTATTATGATCTCAATCTGGGTATATTTGTGAGGGGTGGAAAAGTTGTTGGGCATGGATTTATTGTCAGACATGAAGAGCATGAGAAGATATTGAAAGCTCAGAAGGCAAGCAGCGATTTTTATTTTCTTTACCAATCACAGGAAATTGCCTTTCCCACATCACAACGCAAACAAGGCATTTCAGTCACTAGGTCAACACATCACAGCTGGCTTTGACCCAAAAAGTGAGGCAGCTTTGACGCTACATGAGGACTACAGCATGGGTGGACTTCTAGTCATACAGGATGAAGATGTCTTGAATATAAAGTCAAGCATGAAGAACCAACCTCGTGATATTGAACAGTTTCATGCATACCTTGCATATCTCATTGAGTTTCGCTGTGACTTGGCTATCCAGTCTTAGATGAATTGTGCTTGTAATTCTAGCTTTAAAGTTATGAAAAGCATGTACATGCATATAGCATGTACATGCATATAGCATATACATGCATATAGCATGTACATGCATATGTCTTTGCCCAACTTGGCATCATCCCAATGATGCAACAACTGGCTGCTGCGGAAATTTTTGATAAAATTCTACCTATTCCTGTGTTGCGCTACGTTTAAGATAAACTGAGAATTTCTCAGTTTTTGCATCTTGTAGCAGGGTTGAACCTAATGTGCAAACACTGGCTCCCCTTTTCTGGTTAAATCTTGCCAGTTGGATGTTGGATTAAGGGTGGGAAGAGGGTTACAATTTGGTACTACTATAAAAAACTCTGCAGCCCGTGCATCAACTATAGGCATGGTTGCCAACAATCAGCAAAGATCGAGCTGCAAGATCCCCTGTATAGTCATTTTTGAAGCTAATTTGAGAATGGATCATGATTTGGGTCAGGGTTTCACTTCTGATGAGAACTGCAACTCAAAACAAAAACAAATGGAAAAGCAATAAAATATTCTTTCTTGCTCCACTGGCTATTAAAAAGACCACCAGACATCAAGTGGGGTCACATGTCAGCACACATTCGCATGAGATGACCCCATATAAAAAATATAGTGTCAAAATAAGCGGTATCTTCTCACCACCTTCATCCCCTCATCACATTCCGTGTGATGCTTCCACGTTCTAACCATGTGTTGCAATGATGAGCATGATCCCCATCCAAAACGGAAGCTTCACTTGGAACGTGATGTGGCAAAAATTAATCATAATTTAGAATGTAAAATTATGGGGGGAATAAAGGTGGTGAGATGATACTACTTATTTTTTATACTAATAAATATATGGGGTCATCTCACACAAATGCGCATTGACATGTGGCCCCACTTGATGTCTGGTGATCTTTTCACCACCACCAGTCGTTGACTGATGGTCTTTTTACCTCCACTGGTGAGATTTTTGACCACGAGGTGTCGAGTGGTGGCTTCTCAACCACCATTGGATGACTGGTGGTCTTTTTAACAATGACATAGGCCAAGAATCTGCCATTTTTAGTACCCTAAGGAACTAAAATTAATAGGATCATTCTCAGGACTGCCCTGCTCCCAATGGCAAGGACTCCCCAACGCAAAAGTTCATTGCCCTGAACGAGAGCACACCCTTGAGAAGGGTATAAACATATCAATTTTGTGTAGGATCTACACAATGTTCGTTTGTACTGTTTGGATTGGAATTGCAGTTCCACTGTCCTTCCATCCTCACAATAATCACAAATATAGCTCATAAAATCAAATCTTGGACACCTTTCGAAACTACCTATAATTTTTGTGTGATATTTTTTTTACGAAAAAACGACTCAGGTCACTATCTATAGATAACCATGGTGCAACCTTCGTGCATCGAAGCCATTGACATCCAACCCCTCCGACACGAGGTGCGCTAACAATTTTTTTATCGCGAGCGGCAATTTTTAACTTTTTGCGTCAGTGATACGTTTTTTTTGCGCGATCGACAATCTCTCCAAAATCATCTTCGCGATCGACGTATCCCTTTGGTTTTGCAATCAACGAGCTCTCTAAAATTTATCCCGCAATCGGAGACGTAAGCAATTGACGTCGAGCGATCGATTTCTGCGGTCGGAGATTCCTACGAGTCAGGTTAATTTTGTGATTGAGAATTCTTGCAAAAGAGTTGGGAGCAACACTTTCAAGAAATAGAAAGCGAAGAAGAAAAATTTTAAAATTTAAAAATTTAAAAACAAAAAAAATCTTTTTCGAACAAACCTCCACAGGGCACCCAAGACCTTTTCAAGGCCTTGTTTTATAATACGCCCCTTGGAGAGGCAATCAACAGGATGTCAATCAGCAAGTCAAGCCCAGAAGGACTCAAGCCGAAGGAGTGTGAACCGAGTTCAGGGAGGTCCAAGCCACCCATTTCCTACATTCCCACTGCCATGGACACCCCGAAGGTGATCAACAAAATCAAGGTCTCCAACAAAATAACCTTGTCTGTCACCGTCTTCGATGAGGGAAGTCCTGAACAGTTCCTCAACCATGTCCAGACCTCGATGGAAATAATTTCCCAGAGAGGCTTAGACACGGACTATGAGGAAGCCTGCAAGGCAGATAAAAAGGCTGAGGCAAAACTGACTGCGGCCACTGTGGCCAAAGCCAAGTATAAAGGGACGGATGAAAATTCCTCCATCCTCCAGTCGTGGAACAAAGCAACTGCTGCTAAACTCCACATCAGCGAGGCAATAATGTCCGCTGGCCAAGCCATCTTCATGCAGTACTCCACTCACCTGTGGGAGACTGCCCGCCGTCCTTGGACCGCCATCGTTGGGGAGCAAATCAACTGTGAACCCTGGACAGATGTGAATGGGACTGAGCATACCACAAAATGCCCAGCATCTTGGACCTCCTTTCAGGAGGGTACTAGGGGTATGGTCTTGCCCCACTGGTAACGGCAAGGAGCACCTTGATTTATGGACAGAAAAGCTGCTGAACTGAAGATAGATGTCAGGCGAAAAGAAGATCTCGCTTTGCCGAAAGAGTCAACACCCATGAAGGATGAAGGTACCACAGTCGACACGACCACGACCAAATTTCGCAAGAACACCATCCCAGTTGTCTGCTTTGAAGTCACAGTCCCCCCCTTTTGTAGATGAGCACCTTGATTTATGGACAGAAAAGCTGCTGAACCGAAGATAGATGTCAGGCGAAAAAGAAGATCTTGTTTTGCCAAAAGAGTCAACACCCACGAAGGATGAAGGTACCACAGTCGACACGACCACAACCGAATTTCGCGAGAACACAATCCCAGTTGTCTGCTTTGAAGTCCACTGCAAACGAAAAACACCGGTAACCTCCCCGTACACTTTCGAGTGTACGGGAGGTTACCGAGCCCTCGGAATGGGATATTCCGGTAACCTCCCCGCACACTTCTGTAACCCTCAGGTAAACTAGTGTACGGGAGGATACCGAATCTACCGGGAGGTTACCGGAAATTTGAGACCAAAAGGAGCTTTTGGATTTATTTCTACGCACGATAGGAATTGGTACGTTTTACAGGAAAACAGACTTCTCAGTAAGTCTTAGAATCGATATCAATCTAATTAGTGGCTATAACTACATTACTTAGTAGCTAAAAGAATGTCTACCGGTGGCATACCGAAAGTGTACGGGAGGGTAACTGGAAGTGTACAGGAGGGTAACCGGAAGGTTACGGAAGGTCACCGGAGAGCACGGGAGGGATACCGGACTGTACGGGATGGTTACCGGAGTGTACGGAGGGTTACACGGAGTCGCACAAGAGTTACTTGATTTGTCGAAAGACTGATTCCTACGTATGGGAGGGATCTATGAGTGTAGCGGTGGTTACCGGAGGTGTAGGTTACACTGCTACCGAAATATAGTTGTGGTTATAGTTGCAAGAGCTCAACTATAACTCTCCCTACAGGTGCCTATAGTTGACTTATAGGATAGAAACACAACTATAGGTCCCTCAACTATAACTACAACTATAAGATGAGATCTCTCTCTCTCTCCAACGAATGGTATATTTATTGATTCCAAAGTATACACAAGCATTTTCTGTAATAGAAGAAACACTCACAACACTTTTATTTGAATAAATGTTTTTCGGGCTTATTAAATGCGAACCATGGCTTCGCTGGTGGTTGGAGAGGCCATGGTTTTGTTGATGAACAGGGTGGTGTTCGATTGATTGCAATGCTGCAATGATGGAGATAAAGAATTAGTTACCACTGCTAAACAGCCGAAACTCATAGATGGTCGCTAATTAGGTGGTAACTAATTTATGGCAATCTATTTTGATTGTATGTGTTTACCCATGTTGTTGCCCTCTTTGGTTGGATCTTAGATTGGGCCTTTTGGGCTAATGACATATGGTACTGATCTAAGTAACCAGGTATCATAATGGGTATCCACTGGGTTCATACATGTACCTTATTTGGGTATTGCAGATTTGGCATGTATAGCAGAACACCTCTCATTAAGCAACCCTTGGAACTTATGGACCATGAGCATGTTGGAGGGCCCCTTCCTACAGTATCATCTCCTGCAGTTGATTTTATAGCTTTTGTTTCCTTGTCCATCATCACATCCTCTGATTTGCTTGACAAGAATTTGTCTGCAGTACCCTCATTGGTGTGTGGCTTCGAACCCTCAGATAGGACTGGAGTGGTGGACAACGATTTGTTTGGAGAACCCTTTGGTGGATGAAATGACTGGCAAAAGAGCCAATTTTCCGTGGGGATGATGGTGGATGCATTGTTTCTTTCCATCTGAATCATAGATACAATCCTTAGGGTCACCGTCAGGGAATTCCACATGATATTGGTACATTTCCCATTCTGTTTGACACATGTGATGAAAAACACTGTCACATCCATCAGCACCACAAACATCTCTTGGTTGAACACCTCTCATTAAGCAACCCTTGGAACTTATGGACCATGAGCATGTTGGAGGGGCTCTCTCGACAGGATCATCTCCTGCAGTTGATTTTATAGCTTTTGTTTCCTTTTCCATCATCACATCCTCTGATTTGCCAGTCTCCCCAATTGTTTTATCAGCAATGGCATGGTTTGATGAAGAAACAGAAGAAACCTCAGCAGAATTACAGAATGACACATCTTCCTGGTAACACTGATGATACTCCTCTGATCCCATGAGCACGTAATGCAACATGTAGGCCTTGTCCTGAGATGTCTTGAGCACATCCTCTTCCTCCACCTCCTCCACTTCTTTGTCATCAAGTTTAAACCATTGCCTTGTTGCAAAATTGCAAACATATCCAAAATAATGAGCCATGGTCTTTCCTTTTTTTTTGGTTTCACCTCAGTTTTTTCGTGACCGCCACCTTCACCCTCATGAAGAGTAACGAATCTAAGCAAGTAGGTCTTGTCCTTGCAAATATTAGACTGCATCCTATTCATATCAAGAATCTGTTGTTTCAGAGGATATTGTAAATTGAATATGAGATGCCAAATATTCTTCATTAATGAGAAACAAGCAGGTTTTAACACACCACTGGAAAGTCAAATCGATCATGTAATTTAGTTGATGTGGACTCTCCATCAGTGTTTACAACTTGGATGATTCGATAGATCCCAATCACAAGGATTGCAGGCTATCCACATCAACTGATTCCCATGTTTTCGGGAACCTCATGGATTTCATCTGGCTTCCAGCCTTCGTCACTGGCATTCTCTCTGACTCACAGAAGTATCTCTCAAAGCTTTGACAAGATCACCTCTGAAGCAAGGTATACATTCAATCAGATATTGCACAGCCAATGAATATAATCAAGAATTGCAAGAACTTACTTCGTAAGATCAGATTGATCGATTGGAAGCAATGCTTCTGGGCGGTGTTTTTACTTTCGTGTGGTTTTCCCTTTGTTTGGTTCGAGTGTGTCTCGTTGGTATGTTGTCAATTGAATATTGTACAAATTTTGAAATCCAATATATTCAAAATATTGGTGAAAGAGAATCATCCACATGTCATTGACATATTTGTTCTCAAAACTTGAAAGTCCCAGAGCATTCAGCATCTTCTGCATCTGGGTCTTTAGAATAGCCCTTTCCTGCACATTGCCACTTTTAAGCTTGCAAGTACTTTCTGCAGAGACTCAAGACCTCTGTACATTTTCACATTGTCAGCTTCAAAATCATTTGATAGGGCTGAAGGGATTTTATCCAAGTCTGCCTTTGATAGTTTATAGTCCATTAGCTCGGGCCTGATTGTAATCCTTGTTGCTGATATCATTTATTGTTTTCAATAGGAGTGGGTCTTTTCAATGACAATGGAGGGAATGTATCCTCGGATCCAAAGGAAGTAGATCATTTGAAGATTAGTGTCAATAGAACAGGTGTTTCTTACAGTATATGTGATAGTAGAGTTGGGAGGCTTGTAGGTGTAGGACCACCCAATAGCTGATTGTTTGAGTACACCAAGGGTAATAGAGGCCTAAAATAATAGCGTAAAGAAAGGTGAAAAATTCTAATCAGCCGATAAAAACACAGGGAAGAATGAAATCAATCTTACTGGACGTGTATGCAACATCTGTTTCTTTGGAATTTCAGAACTCTGTTCAGTAGACTGTGGTGGAGACGGTGGTTTATCAATCTTCCTTCTCTTGGGCGAGGTGAATGGGTGGGCGATTTAGTGCTTCTCATCTTTTGATCATCCAAAAGTAGACTCTGGATGATGGGAGAGAGAAGATTTCAATGGCCCTCCATAACCCTCCCTCTCTGTGCCTTAAACCCTTTCCCAGCCTTCTCAATAATCCGCTTCTGATCCAGTAAGCCTCTTTTCATTCTGTCTCTTTCACATCTATTTTCTTAATTATAGCTAAAGCCATTTGGTCTGGCTGGTGAACAATCTCCCAGTATGTTTCCCAATACACCTCATCAAACGTGTTAGGAACAGTGGGAAACCTGCTAAACCTAGGACTAGTAATCTCCCAGGTTTCTGCATGGTTGACAGACAACATTTTGCCACTTAGATGGGCTGTTATATCTGAATATGTAACAAACTCCATTAGGACACTCACATCATAGCAGAATCATATTGAATTAAGATGATAACTCACTTTGATATATTGTCTCACAAACTTCGAGATTGGACTGAGAAACACATTCTTGAAAGTGGTATATGGCCATGTCTTGAACACCGATGCAAACCTTTTCTTGAAGGGAAATCTTTTGTCCCTGTTTACACAGTTGAAATCATCTAAACTGAATCCTGTGTACCCTAACTTGTGGTCCTTTGTTCTTGTGACTTTCAGGATCGGACCTGTCCCTTGCAGGGTTGAATATTTTCCCTGTGTCAATATGAGAATACATTCAAGAAGAATAGCTGGCATGGACTTATCTTGGTGAGTTAGCAATCCAGAGGCATAAAACTTTTTCTTCCAAACGTGGTATAACCATGACAGTGAGTTCACTTGATGGAGAAGTTTACTGAGTTTGCTGAAGAAATGATCAATATCAGCAAGAATTTTCCCAGATTGGTTTTCCTAATTCGTTATGGATGCTAACAGGTTCAAAGTTCCAAGAATGGATCAATGTATTATCTGAAGGAAGGGCCTAGTTTTAAACATGAATTTATCATGATCCACACTCATTTTCTACAAAAATCAACAAGGGAAAGTATTTGAATAGGAAAGAGACATGGATGAGGTTCAGAAACCACATGTGATTAGGATATTCTCACCAAGAAAGATAACAGGGAAAATGAGGAGGATGCGGATGACCTTTAAAAGAAATGAGAGGGAGAATAAGTAAGATGGGGATGACTTCCCGAAGAAAGATGTCAGGCAAAAAAGAAGATCTTGTTTTGCCGAAAGAGTCAACACCCACCGAAGGATGAAGGCACCACAGTCGACACCGACCACAACCGATTCTCGAACACAATCCCAGTTGACTGCTTTGAAGTCACAGTCCCCACCTTCGTAGATGAGCACCTTGATTAATGGACAGAAATGCTGCTGAACCGAAGATAGATGTCAGGCAAAAAGAAGATCTCGCTTTTGCCAAAAGAGTCAACACCCACGAAGGATGAAGGTACCACAGTCGACACGACCACAACCGAATTTCGCGAGAACACAATCCCAGTTGACTGGTTTGAAGTCACAGTCCCCCTCTTTCATAGATGAGCACCTTGATTTATGAACAGAAACGCTGCTGAACCGATAGATGTCAGGCTAAAAGAAGATCTCATTTTGCCGAAAGAGTCAACACCCACGGAATGAAGGTACCACAGTCAACACGACCACGACCGAATTCTCGCGAACACAATCCCAGTTGTCTGCTTTGAAGTCACAGTTCCCCCTTTCGTAGATGAGCACCTTGATTTATGGACAGAAAAGCTGCTGAACCGAAGATAGATGTCAGGCAAAAGAAAATCTCGCTTGGGTAAAAGAGTCAACACCAATGAAGGATGAAGGCACCACAGTCGATAACGACACGACCAATTTAGGGAGAAGACAATCCCAGTTGTCTGCTATTAAGTAACAGTCCCCACTTTCAGATGAGTTGTCTGCTTTGAAGTCACAGTCGCCTTCGTAGATGAGCACCTTGATTTATGGACAGAAAAGCTGCTGAACCGAAGATAAAAGTCAGGTGAAAAAGAAGATCTTGTTTTGCCGAAAGAGTCAACACCCACGAAGAATGAAGGTACCACAGTCCATTACCACTACAACCAATCTCAGAACACAATCCCAGTTGACTGCTTTGAAGTCACAGTCCCCTCTTCATAGATGAGCACCTTGATTTATGAACAGAAACGCTGCTGAACCGAAGATAGATGTCAGCACAAAAAGAAGATCTCATTTTGCCGAAAGAGTCAACACCCAATGAAGGATGAAGGTACCACAGTCGCACATGACCACAAACCGAACTCGCGAGAACACAATTCCAGGTGTCTGCTTTGAAGTCACAGTCCCCGCCAGATGAGAGTTGTCTGCTTTGAAGTCACAGTCCCCTCAGATGAGCACCTTGATTTATTGACAGAAAAGCTGCTGAACCGAAGATAGATATCAGGCGAAAAAGAAGATCGCGTTTTGCCAAAGAGTCAACATCCATGAAGGATGAAGGTTCCACAGTCGATAACGACCACGACCGAATTTCGCGGAACACAATCCCAGTTGTCTGCTTTGAAGTCCACAGTTCCCTCGTAGATGAGCACCTTGATTTATGGACAGAAAAGCTGCTGAACCGAAGATAGATGTCAGGCGAAAAAGAAGATCTCGCTTTGCCAAAAGAGTCAACACCCACGGGATGAAGGTACCACAGTCGACATCGACGCACCAAATTTCACGAGAACACAATCCCAGTTGTCTGCTTTGAAGTAACAGTCCACCGCTTTCGTAGATGAGAGTTGTCTGCTTTGAAGTCACAGTCCCCCTTTCGTAGATGAACACCTCGATGTATGGACAGAAAAGCTGCTGAACCGAAGATAAATGTCAGGTGAAAAAGAAGATCTCGTTTTGCCGAAAGTCAACACCCAATGGATGAAGGTACCACAGTCACACCCACTCACAACCAATTTTAGAACACAATCCCAGTTCACTGCTTTGAAGTCACAGTCTCCCCCCCTTTTATAGCTGAGAGTTGTCTGCTATGAAGTCACAGTCACCCCTTTTGTAGATGAGCACCTCGATGTATGGACAGAAAAGATGCTGAACCAAGATAATGTCAGGTGAAAAAGAAGATCTCATTTTGCCAAAAGAGTCAACACCCACGAAGGATGAAGGTACCACAGTCGACACCTAACCACGATCAATTTCTGAGAACACAATCCCAGTTGTTTGCTTTGAAGTCACAGTCCCCACTTTCAGATTGTTGTCTGCTTTGAAGTCACAGTCCCCCTTCATAGATGAGCACCTTGGAAGTTGAGGGAAATAGGCCACACAGGACTGATCTAAACATACAAAGGTCACTTTTCCTAATCATTAATTAATTACTCTAAAAAAGAACAAGTATGCTAGGATAACTCGGTGCTATTTTGTATTTCTATTACTACATAAACACAGTCACTCATTTAATTAGAATACTGCACCTCAAACAAATCCTCACCATTGTGCTGAATTGCAATCTGGCAGATGACTGCAATTGCGGCAAAGACATCTCGATGCATCCTCATGTCGTGACGAAATTGGGTCTTCAAAAAAGCCCAATCTTTGAAGCGTTTGTTGATTGTTTCCTGGCGGTTACGAACCCTCGCCATCATTCCCTTCCTCTCCTCCGGTACTGTCACACACCTTGGGCACCTAACTTTCAGTGGTGCCTCACCACGGTACCCATCATCAGCCTCCACACGTTCGAATGGCTCCAAGAAAGTCATGAGAGACATTCGAAAAACCTCCAAATCATTCCACTGTCCCGGGTTCCAAGGCCCGCTAATCCAACAAATCCATCCAGTTTTGATTGACAATGCAACCTCGTAACGCAGCCCAGAATGTTTAAATTTGTGAGAGTACCATTTTTCCCGTGATTGGGAGCAAGGAAGTCAGTCCCATCCACACTGAGGAGACAGTCAGTGCCTTCGTCGTGGAGAAACCTGTTGTCAAGCAAAATCTTCATGAAGAATTAGAAATTCATGCCTCAAAAAAATTTAATACATCAAAACAGACTCACCACATGCGGCTCTAAATCAGACAAGGCCGTGATGAGTGGCCAAATGTGCTTTCGTAGAGTCTTGGGGTCAATTGCCCCCTGGCTTCCTCCTAATGTGGAGCAAGCATGCTCTTCAGTAGGGTAGCGCTTCATGAAGAAGAGCGCCCAGAGAAGGTGTACCAACGTCGACGAGTCTGGGAGAAACTCGTAGGCGTTGAGCATCTGCCACGCCATCAAGGCAACAGCTGCCCCACAACCAAAGAAGGAGCGGAAACGACGGTCTTCCGTTGCTTCTGGGGAGAACGCTTCATCAGGGAAGCGGTTCTGGATGTCTTTGGCGAGGAGGTAGACGTCGTGGACAGTTGGTTTGTCTGCACGAGCTCGCTTGGCAGATGCTTGGCCTTGATGGGAGCGAAGGACAGGGCCAACAGTATGACGTGTGGCTTGAGGAGGTGGGCGGTCCATTTTCTTGTTGCAGTGCTGCAGAAGTTGCGGTGACAGCAGGATCGAATTGACGAAGATCGATCAACAAGAAGTGTTGTTGTTGTTGCTTGTGCTTGGGCGGTCTCGGCGGGTCGGTGAAGTGCACACCACTAAAAGTATCTCTAGAGAGAGAGAGAGAGAGAGAGAGAGAGAGGGAGAGAGAGAAAACAAGTAGTGTGGGAG
>JABMIG010000105.1:158039-290539 GCA_013187285.1 Cyclotella cryptica
CTAAAACAGGTGTGTTTTGGCGACGATGACATCATACAAAGGAATCCAATGTGATTTCAGTCATGGATAGTCTTTTTATATAAAGTACCGTCCATTTGGAGAACTTTCGTCCGTTCGGATAACTTTCATCCGTTATGGACGATTCTTTAGAAAAGGATGAATCTTAACTTTAAGCCTTTTTTACATGAATCGTCCGTTTAGGGCCATTTTGGATGATACTTCGTAAAAAGGATGAAACTTACAGTTTCTCGTAGAAACGTAACTGATTCCTATGCAAGAAGGTTGAATCTGTGTCGGAGGGATGATTCTTGAGAATCATCCATCATGAGAAGATTCGTCCGATTTCGCCCAAAAAGGCTTAAACTTTTGGAAAAGGCTGTAACTTCGAGAATCATCCTTTTTCTGAGAATCATCCTTTCTCCGAGATTCATCCGTTAGGCCTCATCGCCGTTTCTGGTGAAAATTTCAGCAATGAAACTGTCAAAACCGCCAACATGCCAATTTCTGAGAAGTATGGTATCATACGGTCATAACTCAGCACGATGAACCATGCCACCCACAAAAGGGACTGAGTCTAAAAGAAACAAGTCTGCTAACTGGAAAGAAGCCGACAACGCGAAACTTCTGTCCCTCCTCCATCCCCGTGGCCCTATCGATCCAAACGACCACAGCGCAACCAACATCAAGAGGCTCCACCAAGAGTGGCCAAACAAGACCTACAAGAGCTTCGCAACTCTTGTTCGCGGAAAGTTGGAAAAGATCTGTGCGGGTCACGCTATTGACGGAGCAAGAGGCATTCGTAGGAGGCTTGAAGGTGAGTAACGGTTGATTGTTGCATTGTGCGTCATCTTCTCTTCGTGCTCTCATGATTATATCCGTTCAGAACTCGAAGAAGAAGATTCTTCGGAAGACGAGAGTTTCGAACCATCTGACGACGACGGAGAATCTCTTGGGTCATGGGACACGGAGGTTGACGAAAACGAAGTTGGCGATTTGATTGCTGACGCGGAACTAAACAAGATTACGATGCCTCCGAAAAAAGTAACCACGACCAAAGGTCGTACATCCTCTCGCAGTCCCAAGAAACCATCTCTGAGTGAGGAAGTTGAGGAGTTGACAGGGAACTTCCGTTCTGCTGCCATCAGTGTCCCCAAGACCCCCAAGTGCTTCTCTACTAACTATGAGTTCCCCATGTCCTTCAACACTGCTCAAGATGGCTTGAAGGAAATTGTCTACCTTGATTTCCAGGTAATGAACCTTCCCACCTCCTTTCTCAGGATGGCCAAGGTTCTACCTGGCGGGACAAGGTTTGGGCTGCTAATGGGCGCTCCAAAGTGGTTCTTCGAGGAGGGTTACCTCATCACCCAATTGGGGATTCACTATGATGAGAACTCTGCTCGTGTCCAGTCTCGCGAGGCTACTGTTGTGCAGCCTATTCGCAGGCTTGCCTCTGGAATGAATCGTTTTGTTCCAGGGGATGTGCAGGTTGTTGACTTGCCCTTCAAGTGTGTTGAGGGCGACTATGCTCCAAATTGGGGCAGCTGGCGCACTCGAGACATGGAGGATGTCGAAATTCCAAATGCCGACCCACTCCTCCCTCCCACCATTCATATCCAGTTTCAGCGCTCAGTTACATTTGCGCTTGTTAGTGTTCATGACAAGGTTGAGAGGCTTGTCCAGGAAGCTCCAGCGATATACGGCTTTGCTGATGGAGAAAACAACTAGGGATTATTTGTCTGAACTCACTATGTTTCGGGAGTTGTTGCTTGTTACAGGTATTTATTATTTGATTGATCATTAGACAGAAAAGTTTATTTCTCTAACTAATGTAAGAGTTTAAATTTAGTTGAAAGCTCTAACTTATACTCAAAAGGTTGAAATGCTTAAACTTATTTTTTTTGGAGCATTTCCCTCAACTTCATCCTAGCATGATCCCACAATTTTCATGATGTTCGATGTTTACTATCTGACATGGACATCAGCGTAGAAAACATACCAATTTCTGTCTGTTGGACTTTGAACCACTATTTCAATTTAGACCACTAACCGTAGCTAATTTTAGGTGGTGATTGCGATGAGCTGAGGACATGTAGAGCTGGACTTAAGCTCTCAAGATAGTCCCATAGGGTTTTGTGTTCTTGAACGGGTCTCAGGGGTTGGATATTGAGGCCACACCACTGGCCAAAGATATCTGACATATAGTGGTCCAAACTCAATTCTGACCCGTACCATACCCATTAGTAGATTTGCTGTGGCAGGTGGGTGGCGGCAAAAAGCAACATAAAAGTTAAGGGGGAAACGCCCAACTGTTCCTTAAACCTCTCCAAGCAATGATCCTAATCTAAATTGTGTCAAGGTTGCCAATCTGGCCCTGACCAGCTCTATCCAACTCAAACAAGTTTAGATGAGTCTGTAAAAAATTTGTGGAGATCTTTTCATGACTCCAACAGGAACAAAACATGCAACTGCTTCAATTGCACAATTGATGGACTGTGGATCATTTGTGTTAGTGTTACTCCTCCCTCTCTGATGGTGGTTTTCTGTTTTTTTTGCGCAGTATCAAGTGTAGAATACGTAGGCCTAGCTAGTGAAGACAAACATCTAGGCCGGGAATTCTCAACATTTGTACTTAATTCCTATTTGGACGGTTTTTGAGAATTTGGCAGACTAGGGTCCTAACCTAGCCAGTGAATGACGTACTCATGGGGCAGGAATTCTCAATATTCATATTTAATTCCTATATGGAGGGTGTTTAAAAAATGGCACAACATATATAAAACCAATCGATTCAAAAATAAAAATAGGACCAATGAGCTGTCACAAAAAAATTCAATGACCAAGCCTAGAATTGCCACCAAAACTAGACCCAACAGGAGATCTTTCCCTTTGTAACTCGCAATTCGCAAAATGTCAGTTATGAACCACACAAACACTTGGAAGATTTGTTTGCTTCAAAGCTTAGCGTGATAAATGTAACTATGGCTTACACAATGTATAAAAAACTGGTAACTCACCCGTACACTCTTCAAACTTCCAGTAACCTCCCTGTACACTCTGACGTTTTGAGAGTGTACCAGAAGGTTACCGGTGTTTTTTATTTGCAGTGGTGATGGATGATGGTGATACCCTGTTATAGCTTGTGTGTCTGCCTCAATGAAGGTTTGACCCCTGACATCACACGTGTCAAACCTTTGTTATGTTCCTCAAGTCATCTGTTATGTCACAAGAAGGCAGGCTGACAGAGTGGTTGTGATATCATCACCATCATGACATCATCTGTAAACATGCCCATCTCATTTTTAAAGAAAAAGTAAAGGAATTTTCAACTTTTACCTATGACTTATGCAAAATGACCATGTTTTTGCAATGGCCTCATTATGGCATAGCAAAACTATTATTCCTTTCAACATTTCTTATTTGGAGAGAAGTGCCCCTGACTTCCAATGACCACCTTTCTGTTATATTTATTTAGTCAGTTTCCAGGGAACTATCAATACTTGCAATGAATGAACTTTTTCATTACTGCTGTTTCAGCTGTTCTCAATCTCCACACAGTCTCCAGGTAGGACTACACAATCTACTGTTACAAGCTAGGTTGAAAATTCTGGTTGATTTCTGGCAGAATTTCATATCCTGCCTGAATTATCAGTCATTTAAGCCAAAACTTGATTACTATGAAATCAAGATTAATGTGGAGATCAAAAAAAATATTTTTAGGCATCACTTAGATCTACCTGTGACATGGAATCCTTCAGTAACATCCCATAATCGTGAAATAAGTATCTGACACATAGATGGTTGTTGATACAGGTACTTTCAACCTCTCTTGCACAAACTGACACAGACTGTTGTTACTGGAAGTCCATCGTGATGGCAAAATCTGCTGCTACCCACTTAACCTCCATTACCTCAGCTAATACTCATCAAATTGAAGTGCACCCTGAACTCTTGTGTAGGGATCACTACTGCGGGTCTATTGACCTAAGAGAAAGTTGAACTTAAAAGTTTAAGTTTTGATTTTTGAATGGTTCACAAAGTTTGATGAGTTAAAGTTCAATATTTTACCTTTTCAAAAGTTTGTTAGTTTGAGTTGGATTTTTTTCCTTTTCAAAAAAGTTTGATAAGTTTAAGTTTGATTTTTCTCCCTTTCAAAAAGTTTAATAAGTATAAGTTGGATTTGGTTCTTTTATCACAAAGCTTGAAAAGTTTAAGTTGAATTTCTTCCTCTTTCAAAAAGTTTGAAAAGTTGAAATCAGCCAAAATCCATGTAAGTTTAAGTCAAAGGTAGCATACATTATGGAAAGCAAAGAGGTTCATCATTAACAACTTTCAATGCAAATGTTTAACAAAAATACCATTTACCCTAGATAACCACATCAATGCCCTCTGATAGTAGTTCTTCAATAGTTAATATTCTTGGCTTCATGTTTCCATACATCTCAGCATCAATGATCCTCACCAAATTCCAACATTTCAATGAGTCCACATCATTACCTGCCTTCCATGCACCTGCCTTGCACCACCTCAAATACTCCTTAGCCACCCATGCTCAATCAATGTATATTTTTTGAATGTTACTTGATAATACTACAAGATGCTAATGTTGGTGATATCTGCACTGTGGGGGCCGCTTCTGATGTAGATAAGCCATGTGTAAGTACATTTGGAGGTGATTGAAGATTGAATGCAATGATCTTTGATATTACCTTTGTAACCACAGATACAATTCCATATGTTCTATGTGTAGACCACAATTAAAAAATGTTGATACTTTTGAGAAGTATAAACCTGTCGTTCATCAGCATGATTTATGCCTCAATTTAGCATTAGGGAACAGGGGTAATGTAAATAGTTCTGAGGGCAACATTTTATATGTTTTATGACTTGGTTACACTGCTATCTATCAAGCCATATGGTCCATGGTGAATTATCATCAATCATAATATACAAGAATGAGTAAAAGTAACAGTGTGCGATGGGCACGAGTTGATTAAATATTGTATAGACATCAGTAAAATATTGATTCAATGGTACTGAA
Organism: Cyclotella cryptica; assembly: GCA_013187285.1. Lineage (NCBI taxonomy): Eukaryota > Bacillariophyta > Thalassiosirophyceae > Thalassiosirales > Thalassiosiraceae > Cyclotella > Cyclotella cryptica. The sequence goes on from JABMIG010000105.1 coordinate 163,078, forward strand.
GTTTGTGTTCAATGGTATGTGTGCAAATGATATCAAACTTATGAAGCATTGCATATAAGTACATTTTGAATGATCAAATCACTGTAAATATGTTGTAGGCCATCTACGAAACAATTCACTCATTGTAAAAAGTTAAGTTTTAAAATGAAAGTGTAATTTATAGTTATGATTGTGTGGTAAAAAGAAAAGTTTTATAAGTTTAAGTTCAATCTTTTGGACGGACCAAAACGTTTGTTACTTTAAATTGGATATTTTTTTATTTTCAAATAGTTTGATAAGTATAAGTTCAGTTTTTTTTGGATTTTAACAAGTTCGCTAAGTTTGAGTTCAAATTTTCTTCATTTCAAAAAAAGTTTTGTAAGTTTAAGTTTGATGGAAAAAGGCCTTTCTGGCTTTAACTTTATCTTCTTTCCTATCTCTGATTTACCCACCCCATGTTGTGAGTGATTCTGTTTTCTTATTTATATATATTTTATCTCACTTCTCTTATTGAAAAATATCTCCCTGTTTGCACCAAGGTTTGATCAGTAGCTCATTCCCTGCCACCCCAACAACTTGCCACCTTTGACAGCCTTTAGCCATCGTTACCATGGATCTATTGACCTCCCCACACCATGAGTAGTCACATTTTCATATTTTGAATGTTCTTAAATCATGTACCTCATTTTAAAAGCCTACACCATGCCGTCGCAAGTTTCACCTGTAGCTCACTGTGTGCTGACCCAAGTCCTCCTAACATTTGATGCTCTGTGACATATGTCTACCAAGAATCACATCAGGTGCAGAAGAGGATAGTATTTATGGGGGTTTGTGTTTTACCAAATCTCAGTTTTAGCTTAATTATTCCAATCAAATATACACACTCAGGCTATCCTCACACCAAAAAAGGTATTGATGCAGCCCCAGTCCTCAACCACACCCACCTGAGACCCTCTCTATCAAGAGAATTTTGCACCAGCAACAAAAAGGTCATTTATTTGGGGGTTGTGTTTGTAACCTAAATTTCATTGAGAGCAAAGCTTTTATAATTAATAAGTTGCACCCCCTTCGATAGTCCCTCAGACATTGAAGGATTGGTTTGGGACCTCATCCACCCTTGCCCTTCACTTCTGATGAGATGACACATGACATTTGTCCTCATCCTAATCTTATTCATCAAATGAGGATGTACCCATTGCCAATCAAAAGAGGTCTGTAGGAATGGAACACAAATCATTGCTTCTGATGGGTCCTCTTGGGATGAAGAGGCTAAGGCTTTGGCTGAACTGACTAAGCATGGGGGGTAGTCAGTTTCATCAGCACAAAACAAAGAGATATTAAAGAGCCCAATGAGGGGGTGGTTGAGGATGATATCCCCCAGTCTCGAGTTAGTTTGGGGTGGTGACAAAAAATTTCATCACTCTAAGCACAAATGGAGTGGTTGGAATTACACCAATGTGCAATGATATGCCATTGGAGGGAAAGACTTTGGGGACTGCAAGAGTGTGCATCTTGCATTGAAGAAGCATTACATGGGCTTTGTCGACAGAAAGTCCTTGGCAGCCACACAAAGTCTCATCATCATGAAAAGATGTCAATCTCTCTTGATGAGAAAGAGTAGCATGCACAAGATTACGTCAGGAAGTGAAGGATGCCATCAAGACACAAAGATACAAGAAATCCATCCATGTGGAGATCTTTCTACCCTGACATGTCACAAACCTTTACTGATGAAGCCTGCCTCTATTTTTCCAAATGATAAGTTTTCTTTTGTCTTAGATTCTATTCATATTCTCTTTCCATTTCACAACTGTCTTTCCATTTCATGTACCATGAACAAGGGGGGGGGCTTAAACCCAAGAACATTCTCATGTCTCATAAATAGTGACAACCCTATTGATATCCTTGCAAGCTCTCCTAACAATCTAAGTCAAGCACACACTGCAATGTGGTATGAAGTAAGAAGGGTGATTGCTTCGTTGCCAAAAATATCTTTCCCATTTTGAAAATGATGGATCCTCACAAAGACTGATCCTTGTGAAGACAGATTTAATGTTGTTTCCTTTGATGGAGCTTCTAATGCCCAAAAAGTAGCAGATTTATCCAAAGAGCATTTTCCTGTTGCAACTGTGATGCAGTGGGTTAAGCACACTATTGCAAGAATCATTGGGAGGTGGTTTGGATTTAGTCCAATCCAAGACTTTTTTGTACATATTTTCCCTTAAAGCTAAGATTGGGGTCTTGATTTCATAATCAGCTTTTTTTCTTGATATCACCCATCATGTGCCCTGTGCAGTCTTTTCAAAGGCATCAAAGACTCACAACAATGGAAAGAAGTTGGAGTTCAGAAAGCCATCAAATTGCAGAATGGTGGGTGAGTCTATTCAGTTGCTAGTTGCATATGGTCTTGGGATGTGTCACAAGCAAAACCTTCTGAGACATGAAACAGTTCACTATTGCAGGAGAGGATCTTTTTTGCATGAGGGCCACTGGGACTTACTGTGGTATTTATACAAAGCAGTATATCCTTTAAATGATCTATTACCCTGGCTGATGTGAAGATTGGAGGCTTTGATAAAATGAAAAATTTGATGCATCAAAATTGACTACCTTCTCCCACGATCAATTGATGAGGTGTTGGATCCAGCTCTAAATTTGAAGGTGTCATGTGACAGAGACTTGGACTTTGATCTTCCCAAGACTATAGGAGGATTCTCTCACTCAAAGGCATCTCTAAGAAATACTTAATTTTATGATTGATGGTTTGTCATCTGATGAATCTGATGAGAGTGATGAAGAAGGGAGTGATGACAAGAATGATGATGCATTGACTGCAAGTTCTGATTCCCTTGGGTGGCACGTTAAGTCAAGCAATGGAGCTATTCCTGATGATGTATTTGTCTTCTTCGAATTCTGGATGACCAATATATGGGAGTATGACAAACCTTGTTTGTTGAATGATGTCTGAGTCCTTACCCCACTATTATGCTTTTGCTTTCAAGTCATTAGAATAAAGATCTGGAGGTCATGTTGGCATAACAGTTATCCTACAAAATGTTTGTTCCAAACCACTTCCTTCATCATGAGAAAGATAACAAGAGGAATAGCTGTGTTGATCAACATCAACAAGTTTTGGCAAGAGCATAATGACTTCTGGACTATGCATGGGTACTTCAAGTTGAGACAGATATGGATCACAGCTGAGAATCTGGATTGCAGTGTCCATGAGTGGCACAGGAGCTACTCAAGTCCATTCACTGAGCTACTCAAGTCCATTCACTGAGGCACTTGGCAAGCTTGGGTGCAGGATGTCTCAAACTTGCTAGGAACTGGGGAAGCAGAGTAGCATTGGAAGGTTGCCAAGAACAATAAGGGAGCTCAGAGAGCCATCTTAGGGACCAAGAAGACCAAAGGCAGGAAGAAATTGCTGTGGCATATAGACATGAAAAGTCAGTTCTTTGTCAATTGGTTAATCAAAAGGCTGGTAAGTTGTACAAAGATACAGACTTCAAACAGATCCATGGTACAGGTCTTTGTGTGGAAGGCAAGGGAATTCCCATTCGATGTTTTCTCACACTAGTTTGGTTCCTGTGGGTGGGTTTTTAAGAACACTTTTAGGATTGGTGAAATGTAATTGAAGCGGTTACTATATGTTATTATTATGAGCATCACATGATGAATAAATATTACTGAAGAAATTATACAGTAATGGAACAGGATATTACTACATGATTGCAGTGTTTCAGTAGTTGAGACTTCAAAGAAAATTATGTCTATGGAATATAAGAGAAATACTACTGTCTATCATGAGGATGGGAGTTTATAATATACTACTATAACAGGACAAAACTGATGTCACAAAATAAGGCAATAACAAAGTAATATTTCTGGGACAGTCCGAATTACTGCAGTAATTCCCGTCAATTACTGGTTGATGTGTTTTTGAGACAGCGACCAAAATCAGAAATTGCAAGCTAGGTTGTAAGAAACGAACTGTTTGGACAGGTGAATGCTAGATTCCTTGCATTTGATTAAGCATTTCTCCCATTGTCAGTCATCCCATATGCTACTCATTTCATTTTCAAAGACCCCTCCATTAGCTGCTTCTAAAGAACCACACAGGTGAAAGAATAATATGTTGTTTCACCTCCCAATGTCTTGGAAGAAAAAGCACCCTGGATCACCTCCAAGAAAAGATACTATCACTCCAAAGAATACAGGAAAAAAGAAGATTGAGTGCCATAACAGTACAGGAAAAAAGAAGATTGAGTGCCATAACAGTAATTGGACCATTGTATGCTATTTCTTCCTTGCACCAAAACAAGACGGCAAAGAAACAATGCAGGGCCAATTGCTGAATTGAAATCACAATGTGTTCTTCAGCAGTTTTGTTGCAAGTGAAATCATTTTTAATTACTCCAAGTATACTGCTTTGGGGGTTGGGTAAGTGAATATCTGACAAGTGTGGATGCAAATATGAAGATGTTTGTGTGTAACTGGCAAAGGTATGACAGAACCCATTTTCAATTCTTTCAGTACTCTTCAAGCTAAACTTATAAATGTTGTACTTCTCTTGGTCACCTCTGGATAGGCATCTGTGACAGCATGTCACTGCACTTGTTCCTTGAGTCCCATCTGCAGATGATGATCTTCCTATCATAACTGTGCAACCACATAATTCAGATGATGATTGGGGAACAGCATTTTATGACAGGGGCAAATGGCAAATGCCTCTCCAAAGATAATTCATTCCTCCGCTAAGGTTAAACTGGTATGGGCAAGAGTGAACAGGTTTGAAGATGGATGTCCAACATTGTTAGCTTCATTGAATCATCCTTTTCATCATCTGCAGCATCTAGACATGACTGGTAACATACACATCGCTTACAAAAAGAAAATGCTCCATCATTTTCTCAACCAAGACAAACATCCACATTTCAGGAAACACAATGCAGAAGGAAAACATTGATGCACCATATATTGCTGACTCGCAGTCATCTGGTATACCAATCCAGCTACTGGGATTGCTTCAGAGAATACTTCATTATCATATCAGTATTCGTATTTTGCACACAATGAAATCATTTCAAAGAACAAGGTGGCATTGGCCAAATCAAGATGCATTAGAAGACTTGCTGAGTGGCATCAAGAACTGTCATACCATTGACAAGTGTTCTGCCACTGAGGTCTACAATATTGACAAACACAATCTGGCTGACTGATGGAAAGAAGACAGTCTGTCTGACAGTTATGTCTGACAGTTATGCCACCCATCCTGACAGAAACTAAATGAGAACGTTCACAGTTGTTCATGTAGTCATTAAGCTAAACTTTTCTGAAACAACCTTTGCACTTGGTTTCCAGGTAACTCCCCTCAAACTTGCAGATAGTTCATCCCACCTTTACCATTCACATTAGCAGTATCCTTACACTCAATGAGGAGCAGAGCATGAGAATTCTTTATTTTGTTGGTTTTGGGGCAACTGCGCTCAGCACTAACAAGCTATTAATTCTTCTCATGGAATGATCAATGTTCTACTTCCTCCTTATTAAAAAGTATAACTCAAGTTTCCAAGCACTGGTGAGTTCATTGACTATTGTTATAACACATTTTCTTCAACTGCCATCTGGAATAATGCTCTACTACCATGTATGCAAAATAAGTACTCTTGAGGCTGTCCACAGGCAGAGAAATTACGATCCTACTTTCATACTTTTGTACCCTTGAAACGGTTGCCAGACAGACAAAGTAGGCACCCTTGTCTGCAGGCAGAAAATTTGGATCGTAGTTTCGTACCTTAGTTTCTGTTAAATTTAAAAGAACAAATCTCAGAATTTCCTAATTCAATTGCCTTCACGGCAATTTTGTATTATGCTCGTCACACTTCATTCGTCATTTGAGTTGAGGAGTGTCAAAAGCTCTTGCAATTGCCAACGAGATATTCCCATGTCATTATCAGGTGTTTTACTGTACCATTTCACGCTTGTTGGGAGCGTCAAGGGGATGAATAATAAGGAACATGCAAGATCATGTGGAAAGGAGAAGAAGACGAGAGCAAAAGTTAGGCGGGAGAGCGGGATTCAACATTGTGGGGAATAGATGAAGGAGGTGAGTGATCCAAGTTATGAAACTGTCAATTAGTTTGAAAAAGAGTTAGTAGAACTAAACTGAGACGAAAGAAAGATTTGAAAATCGTACTTATTGAGAACTGCAAATCTTTCCATCCACTATTCGTAGAAATCCAGGGCTTATGATAGTCAGTCGTGTCAAGTGACCTTGCCATTGGGAGTAAATAATAGACCGGGCAGGACTGCATGATGTGTGTAGAAATTTCAAAAATGATAGTCAAACGTGTATGAGGTACTGACCGATTCATAACAGTTTGACAGTTTAACAACTGACAACCTTCAAAACAACAAAGTTATTGATAAAATTATTGATATCGTAGTTTAAATAAAATGATTACCGATCTGTGGAAGGTTCTGACCGATTGATAACAGTTTGACAGATTAACAACTGTCAACCTATAAAATGACAAGGTTAGTTTTTTGACAGATGCAACACAGATGCACGGCTGATTTTGAGAAAATTGCCGAGCATCCACAATTTCCTCAAGAATCTGTCGACCTTCGGACATAAATTAAATAAGCTCAGTTGAGCATTGTAAGAAACAACCTTTCGGTGACAGTTAAACTTCAAAAACTATGTTTTCAATTTAGTATACTTAGCTATTTTCATTAAACAGTTATCTTTTCCTTTTTCTGTTAAATCCCTCACCTCCAAAAGCAAGATTCTGATGATTTGCACACGCCACTGACCAAGATGTACATTCAACGGATCTGATACCAAAAAGGTGGGGTATGATGTTTGACCTCTGGTCGGGTACGATATTTTTTCTGACCAGAGCTCGCTTGCCAAAAATAATTTTGTACCCTCTAATGAGTCATGATCTCCAAAAAAGGTACGAAAGTATGAAAGTATGATGCTAATTTTTCTGCCTGAGGACAGCCTCTTAAACACTATTTTATATTTATACCATGACAGAAGAAAGTCACCTCAGAGAAGGAGCACAGTGTGACTGCGCATAATATTGACCCTGATAAATCACATCCCTGATAGTTCGTCATCCTTTCTTACCGCTTTCTGGTTTGTTTGATGTATAATTTGCCTGGGGTTGTGTGAAGTCTTGTTTCCCAAATCAGCCATATTCATATTCAACAGAATGGCTGGGCAAGAGAAAATCACACTCTTGGTTTGACACAAGACATCTCACCTATGAAAGCCGTTATCAATCATTTGAACTGGTTAATATTGGGCACTGTGCAAAACCGCATCTTCGCCACCTGGCAACAGGTGCTCCATTGTGTCATGAGTTGGCCGCCAAGTTTGTCATGGTGCACATCATGGTTTACGAGTTGGTATGGATGGCATTCATGTGAGTGCTCAACTTTGGAATTGATTTTCACAAATATGACATACATACGAACAAATATCAATTAGTAAATTAATTAGAGAGTTTTCAACCAGGACTGCTAGTTTTTGGATTGCCATAATTTTTAGAAATGCAATTCACCAACGATTGTTTGAAAGTCAGCGACCAACGTTCACCATACAATCATTGTTGATATAGTTGCCAAGTTTGGGGGCTCCTTTCACGTGTATCCATGTCACTTGAGTGCATACCCTTAGAGGATTCCTCCAAATTTATTATGACCTCTGTCACATACATTCCATTGTTTTTTGGTATGTATACCATTTATGTGCTTTGGAACTAGTACATAGGAAAGAAGTTGAACTTGATTCCAGATGGCATAGGTTGCTGCCCAGGTGCAAAAAAGTAATCATAAAATATATTACTAGCAGCTGCTGCAAGATTTTTGAAAAACACCATAGAAAAAATTGTTGAAAGAGAGGAAGTATTAGGTTTAGAAATTAGGTGGCTTGTCTAAGCTTGGTTAGTAGAAGCTTGCACTGCACACATGAAGATGCCCATTTTGGAAGTAAGATAAGATTTTGAAAAAACATCAAAACATTATACTACCTCAAAAAAATTAGTTAGTTACGGGTACTTTCGCTTATGAACGTTGTCGAAGTACCTGTTATGATCAAAAGTGAAAAACTGTCTCACTGAAGGAGAAGATACAAGAGAAGGAGAAGGAGAAGGAAGAAAAGAGGCTCAGTTTCCAATACAACTAAGATTTTGAAAAATCTTGATTTGGGACATCCCTCATTTCTGACCTCTGCTGCATGATTGAGTCTAGAATTTTGGTCGTCAAACCCAATGAAGTTGGAAATGTACCAACTGAATCAAAGAATAGAAACCAAGGTTGAAAGCAGTCTAATAAAATCAATGTAAACAATGGGAAGTTCATTTTCTTCTCCTTGTGTTCAAACCCCCCTTTTTAACGCCAACGTCAGTCCTGGGGGTGAGATATCAACCGTGGGGTGACTTGTGTGTAAGTTGTGTGTAAGTATTTAAACAAAAAATCAGCCAACATGATGAATGTAAACATTGGAAAGTTCTCTTTACCTTACGTTCAGCTGGCAGTCCCTGTTTGCTATCATTGTTAGCAGAGGGACAGTGTTGGTGGTTGCACAAGATTCAGTCTGGGGACTGAGATTTGCAGGATTTGTGCTATGGTGATGGCTTGTTTGTGAAGAAGCACCTATCCGAGTGACAACAAGATATTTGACACTATAAAACATATGCAAATATTGCTGTGTGAACTTCTGTCACCAATGCCAGAAAATTGTCAGAAGGTTTCTGAGAAAAGATTCCGTGTGTAAATGATAATAAAAATATTTTCAAGGGCAAATAATATAAAAAGTCAACACAGAAAATCTCATGGAATTTCGGCTCCAAATATTTGCATCCTTTAGGCTGTGATTTTGTTTGACAGAAGACAAGGAGCAATATCACAGAAAATTACTATTGCTCTATTGAACCAAAAATAATTATTATTTTTGTATCAATTCACTAACTGATAGCAAAATTTATGAATTTGTTGCTTGACTACTTGATCTAGCAAAGTTGAAGCACATGCTATTCAACCCTGTTGAGTAGACATGGTTGAATAGCATTTCAAATAGCATTGCCTGCCATATTTTCAGCCTATTTTCATAGCACTCCACTTGCATCTATCGCCACCCCTCCCCCAAGCAACCAAGAAATGGAAAATCAATTCCTGTTAGTTTCCTGAACTATATCAATGACTACATCTAAGCAGTTGTTGCAATTAGACTATTGGTGTGTTTGCTGTTCAAGTGGATCCTGATTTTAGAACGAAATCATGATTTTTGTCAATAGAGAAAATAAAATTTAATAGCTAGAATTACTATTTCTAGTCGACAGTGTACCAGCAAAATTGCCATCGAAGTGTGACACTACTTGAAACATTCCCCTGAAATTCAAATGCCTGAACCTAGATCTCTAGAACGCAAAAGTGAAATTGCTTAGTTTCCATCATGGTAAATCCCATTGCTGTCCCTAAATAAAATTTTAAACTGTTCAACTCAACCTCCACAACGACCAGCTCTTCTACCGGTGTATCCTCTCAGCCAATATGTCAACGCTTGCCCCTTACCCTTGACATAGACACCCAGTTCTCCTTCTTCTTCGCGTTTTTCTAAATCAAAAATGAACTCTGCAGAATTCATAAGAAGGTCGTAGGTGTGGTGTGGACATTGTATCTTCATTGGCCGTGAGGTGCTTTCCATTCGACTGGAGAAATTAACTGTATCCCCAAACACTGTGTATTTTGGCAACCCCCCAGAGCCAATGACACCAGCCACAACAGGCCCTGTTGCAAATCCAACCCTTATTTGAAGCTGCACTCCTTTATACTGATAATTTCTGACGAAATCCATAGCATGGAGGGCAAACAAAGCAATCCGGGTAACACCCTCGCGCTCACCATGATTACACAAGTCTGGACCAGGGCCTTTCACAATGTAGTATGCACCTATGGTCTCAATCTTGGTGCATTGATACTTTAAAGCTAGCTTGTCGAATTCAGAGTACAACTGCGTAAGCATCAACAGAAAATCCTTCGAGTTCATTTCACCTGACAGTTTTTCAAATCCTAGAACTTGTGCGAATAATATGGTCGCGTCGCTATCCCGCTCAACAAATGTCTTCCCTTGCTTCACCGCAATGATAGCTTTGCGGGGCATCATACGATACAGGAGCATTTTATTCATTTCTGTGATGGCAAGAACCATCATGACTAGTGATGATGCAAATACTGAGCCAATAAAAATACACGCTGTACCCCATCCAAGCCACGGGGCCCTAAAGCCATAAGGAAAACCAATTTCTAGAGTCCAGTCATCGTCAACCGCCGTGAGATTTACTACGATACTGTTTTGATTGTTGAGCATTTCGTGATCTGAAGAGTTCGCTATAACTACAAGCTCTTCATTTAAGGTATCTCGTCGATTCATTCTAAATTGCATGTCAGCCTTGTCAAAGAAATTGTATATACCAAACTTTGCAATGAGCTTTTCCCAGTCCATTAATACAATACTGAGTACAAAAATGAAGAGGAAGAGAAGAGTTCGATTACCGAATAGCAAAAAATATTGCATTGTTATGTGAATAACTGCAAGACTTACGTAAGCCCCCAAAACGGATAGCTGACTCCATTTATTGTGATATTGTTGCCATCGATGAACACAGGATACCTTGCAATGAGAGCTTCAACAACACCTTGTTGATCTAGTGTTATGGGACCCTGTATTGTTTTCCCCTGTTTCACAACAGCAGCCTTGCTTGTTTCAGCGCGGCTTGGGGTAAAAAACAAGTCAAGCCCAATTGCACCTGACGTATCAAGGTATACTCCAGGCAGAAAGTCCTCGGTATTGTTTTTGGGATAAGTCAGACAGAGTACACCACTTGGTGCAAGCTGAACATTTATGAGGATCTTCTGCATTCCAGAGCTTTGCTTTATACTGGATGCCATACCAATAAAAGGGTCAATGTAGGCAGGGTCATCGCAGATGCCAGTTACATTTTTGTACACTGAATTCCCTGAATGTACTGCTGCATAGCATCAATTTTGAATGAAAGATCATTCCATTTTCCGACAACTTTAACAAGCTCAGACATGGCAAACAATGGAAGAAGAGACTTGGAAATCTCTTTTTCGAGCCAACGGTCAGCTTTGTCTGCGAGATCCATGGAATCTTTGTATTTATCCTCCTCATACTGATGTCCAAAAGAATACAGGATTGCAAGGCCAGTGCCACAGAGAATAGCAAATGTAAGGAAAGTGCCGAGCAAAATACGTTTGTTCAACGCTGCAACCCGGAGCATTAACCCTATAGACCGAAATGAAATCTTAACATTGAACAACGATCTTAGCAGACGAGAGTCTGATCTTCTGCCGTCGCTCTTTTGTTCCGTATTTTTTCTATGGAATTCAATGGATCCAACGGTAAGAATAATCAGGCATAAAATTGGCAATTAAAAAGCGGCGCGACTGCCTCAGAGCAGTAACACATCCTACTTACTCTGGTAAAATATTATTTTCGAATTCATTGTTACCTTTCAGAGAATCGGAACCTTCGGCGATGACAGATGCATTTATCGAGCTACTACTTCTTCGAGTGTCGGGAGAATTTTGTCCAGCTTCGCCAACCACGTATTTTTCATTTTCATTGCTTCCTGTACTCTCCATGCTCAACCTTGGATCGCTCGGTGTCAAAGTTGTGCTATTGACAGTGGAAACGTCATCCTTTGTTGACAAGAGCGCAGGTCGTACGTCCTCCAGCTCGCTAAAATAACTACCATTGCTATCACACGAGCGAATTATCCACCACGTGTTTTCGTTGCTGTGCTCTCTCCTGCGTTTGCACTTGAAAGCATTGTTGGTCCGAAAATTACTTCGAAGTAGCGTTACCGTCTCTTCCGGACACTGAATTTGTAATGGCAAACTAGTCTTTTCCATCTCTTCTGCCCGGGCAGTCGTCTCGCCGAACAGGGTAAACTTTGGTACATTGGCCGTCCCTATCACACCAGCTACCACAGGTCCCGACGCTACGCCGACCCTAATCTTGATTTTTTTCCCATCCTGGAATGTAAGTCGTTTTACAACATCGACAGCATCCAAGGCAAATGCTGCAATGCTAGCGGCACCATTTGTTGCATCCTTTCCCTCTGGACCACCAGACACAGTTATGTAGGCATCTCCTATAGTTTCAGCATTTTGGACACCATACTTCTCTGCCAATCTGACGGCAAGACAGGTAGAAAACGAAGAGTGAATATTGCACTTCAGCATGATCTGCATGTAAAATAGCGAGCGGACATCTTACCGATCAAACTCTCTGAACAGTATCTGAAGCATTTCCATTACCTCATGAGCTTTCATACTTCCTGACATGGTGGTGAAGCTTACAATATCAATGAAACAAATCGTGGCAAGGTCGTATTTTTCGATGACTGTTTCGCCCGCATGAAGCTTCCGTACAATATTGCGGGGAATACAGCGACAGAGCAGCTCTTCGTGATCGTTCTTGCTCACTAGAAAAAGCATGAGCGCGAGACTGACGAGGAAGGAGCCCAACAGCACCAGCACTGATCCCCAAATCGCCCATGCTGGCTCACCAATTTTCGGTGGCGGCACGTCGACGAGCAGCTCCCAATTGTTCCGTGCCTGCACCTGAATCGCCTCTCGCGCCATATCTCTACTAAGAGGAGGTTCAACACCCAAAGAAGCTTCTACAACCTTATCATCTCCACCCTCCACTATCTCGATAAGGGAAAATTTCATATCTCTCTCCTCAAAGAACTCGTATAGTTTTACGCGCGCCAGAACTTCAGTCCAATCCAGCAACACCCCTGAAAACCCCCAGAAATTGTCGAATCGCTTTTCAGAATCAAACGTCACCACATCATAATTCTCGTTGTAGATAGGTGCCCAGAAGATCAATGATTCATGACGTGTATCGTCCACACCATCAAGGAGACTTGTGCTTTGGACTAGAATCAGGGGCCCTGTTGTCCCCACGGTCCCTGTGCCTATGCTTTCCCACACATTCTGACGTTGGAGTTTATCGTGGATGCCATCCAAGCCGATGGCTTGTGTGTGATCCATTGTTGTGCCATCTGGATAGGTAGTGAAGTGGGGATAATTCAAACATATGACGCCGGCTACGTCATAGGATTGTTTCAGGATAACGAATGCCCACGATATCAAGAGTGAGTGATGATGGCACAATGCGAATATCCGAAGCATGTCTGAATTCAAATCAATGCGAGCGCTTACCAGGCTGCAATTGGATATTCGACAAAACATTTCCCATCTCGCTAGACTTCATGATCGATGCGGCCGCACGCTGATACAAGTCCACAACCTCCGGGTCAGTGCAGATGTCCGTGACCTTCCTAAACGTCCTTCCATTGTCATTTACATAGGTAGTATTACTACGATCCACAATCTCCGGTTGCAACTCTCGAAATTCATCAAATTGCCCCGCCATTTCCTTCAGGGTAAAAAGTGGTAAGAGCGCTTTTGCCAACAGATCGTCGAGTTCGTAGGCCAGCTCTCGTGCTTCGTCCAACAATTGAAATGATTTCTCCTTGTGATATTGATGTGAAGCGTGCATTACGGCTATGATTCCGGCGGCGGCGAGGATGGCAAAAGTTACGAGAGTGGGCAGTAAAATGGAACGAGGATGCCTGGAGGCTTTTTTCGTGGAACGGAGTAGAGATTGGCAGCAGTTGGCGACTGTGCTTCGAGTGGAATGGAAAGTATTTTCCAAGCATCCATGAGACGGGGTGCGTGCTGCCGGCATGCCATTATTTGATGCCTCCGCCAGCGGAAAATCATTATCGGTGGACAAATTTGACGCTCTTCTATCTCCGGTGCTGCGCCGTTCAGCCAGTTGCTCCCACGTAATGGATCCGCGCATCCGGAAGGAAAACCTGCAATCCTTACGGGACTGGGCCCCCGACTCTCGGCCTTCCCCGCCGATGTGCGCCGAGTCTCTCCGCATCAAGACGGACGAGAGGCGACGAACGCCGTTTTCGAGGCTGCTTCGATCGCTGCTTCGCGATCGCCGTCGATGGCTGCTCTCGTCCGGCGCCGCAGCGTCAAACGAGGCTGCTGCTGGTGGCGTCGGAGGGCTACTATTACAATTGCTGCTGCTGCTGTTGCTCGGGGCCGTGGCTTCGAGGTCATCTTGATCTTGTGCGGCTATACTGGACGGCTTAGGGGGCAATTGCTGCTGCATTGTACAGGGGTGCACTGGAGGTTGCCGTCAGAGGCGTGTCATAGAACATACCGGTTAATTTCCTGAAGGTGTCTCACCAGTGTCTCATCGAATGAAGGTTGACTTGAATGCTACCATACAGTTGTACAATACTTGAATGGCTGTTGTACAATAATAATCTACCACAGTTGACAAGCCACAGACTATAAAAGAACTCTCGTAGACGTCTTACCTACGTCTTACCCAGCCTATTATTTATCCTTTATTTACCTACCGAAATATCAGAAAATACGGGATTAAGGTGGATACCACTGAAGTGGTACCAGCTAATATGACATAGTAGGAGGAGAGTAGGAGGGGTCGCGCCAGGGTCGCTCCTTTATCAAGAATTGTAGAGAAGCTCCGCTGCATTCGATGGACGAGGCATGGGCAACATTAATAAGACAACGAGGGATCGGCATAACAGCGGCAAATAATAATTGCCGCTCATTATACACAGATAACCATCGTTAGGAGGTCCTTAGGTATTGTAGTCGCAGAATCTTAGGGTAGCAAGCAAGCACACGTCCTAGAACGGACACGTTTCAGCCCAGTGGTTCCCGTAGGTTCCCGTTATAAAAGCGATCTCGAAGCACCAAGATGTTTAGTCTGGCAACTGGCATCTACCAGTCCTACTTCGCGCCCCCCAAAATTTCCATCTTGATCGTCGGCCTCGACACTTCTGGAAAAACTGCGCTACTGGAACGAGTCAAAGTGACCAACTTTTCCAGTCGCCTCCATCACGCTTCCAGTCACAATGACAAGTGCGTGCTCGGGGCGGTGGCGGGGGCGAACATGGATGACGACACGTTCAAGCGAGGCGCGAGGCCGGCTCGTCTTCCTCCGCCTCTGCCTCCGAAGAAGGCGACGGAGAGTCGTCACAGAGTGGATCAAGTGCTGGCGGAAGAGGACGAACAAACGAAATCGATTCATGATCGACCGCAAACAAACAATGAACGAGACGATTTGTTGCAAGGAATTCCGCCACCTCCACTGTGTGGCTTGGATAATTCTCAGGGAACCAATGGAACGCCGGGAGGACCGGCAGATACAACCCAGTCCACAATAAATACCACTCAATCCAAGACCAGGGATTCGCAACGGCCACCACTACCCCCCCAACCGGGCCTCTCCAAACCTCGCGATCAGGCCCCAGCCCCAATTACGTCAACTCCTTCCAAACGATCCTCCTTCATACAATTACTCCGCTGTCCCTCTCCGCAACGATACTCCTCCTCCGCCCTAGGAGAAGAAGAAGAAGAGTATTACAGTGATGCAATTCATGCTTCCGCCGTTGCTGCCATTGCCACTTCTGCCCAAAAGCAACCGCAGCAAGATCAACAACAACAAGAAGTGGAAGAGTGGAATACAGACTATCTCAACGATTATTACATCAATTATCAAGATGGTGAAGAGTTTGATGTCAAAGTGTCGAATGGAAAAAAAAGTAAAATGTTTCCGTTGGAGAGGATACGACCGACGTTGGGGCAGAATTTGGCAAAGGTAGAAATTGGTGGGTGCAAGTGTTCTTTGTTTGATTTGAGTGGCGCGGTAAGTCTGTTATTCGTAATTGCTCGCCCCCAACTTATTACAACTTGCACCACTGGCTCCGTTTCTAAAAACAAGCATTACTATTCAGGAGAAAATGAGACCACTCTGGGAAAGATACTACCGCGACACTGACGCCGTCATCTTTGTCGTTGATTCCTCTGACCACTCTTTTTCCAACCTACAACAATCTCGACACGAATTTCGAAAATTATGTCAGAATGAAGTAATGAAACGTCGTATAGAGCGTGGATTGCCCATCATGATATTTGCCAATAAGTTGGATGTGGCGTATGGTGAATATGACAAGGGAGTGGAGAGAGCCAACGAAGCTGATCGAAGGCGACAAGTGAGTTGGAATGCGGACGAGGAGGATGCATTTGTGGGTGGGAAACAACAAGAACGAAGCCACAAAAATGGAGAGAATGAGGAGGATTGTGTTTCATCTAGAGCCATAGATTTTTCGGATTTGCTTCGATTTTTTGATATTGCTTCGTTCCAATTAATGGATGGCAATGGCCCCGAAATGGGTGCTGGCACTGCAGTCGAGTCTGTTCAATACAACGGAAATGGAGAAAGTAACAACCACCATTACAATCACAACTTCAACAGAAGATCAGTGTGTGCAAAGGGCAACGTTTTCTTGTTTGGAGGATCAGCCAAAACTGGAGAAGGGGTCAAAGCTGCTTTCGAATATCTCGTTGCACAATCAAAGAAATATCATTTGGCAATGCACTCTCAATGAGTCTAGAAATAATCATATTCTAACCTATTTTACCTAAATCGATCTTCGTAATGACGGAATCCTTGGGTGGAATCTCTTGATAAGTGTTGAGGGTCCCGACTCGCACTGGGCCTTGTTACACATTTTCCGTGGCATTGCTCCCCACCTCTCATACGAGGTCATGGCCTTTTCCGTGTGATATTCCGCCTCTTTTTCGCTCATATTACGCGCCACGAGAAATGATGCATACCTGTCGTTTATCAAGGCAACGTCTTGAACAAATCCTGATCTTGATGCAAATGACATACCCTTTTTGTAAAAATCTGCAGCGTCATCCAGTTTACCGTCAAGCGCAGCTTGCTCGGCTTCAAGGAGGAGTTCCAAATGAATCATGCTGCATACACCCTTGTTCGACCAAGCTTTGGACCGTGCTCTCACATCATTCAAGGCTTTAGTGTAGTTTCGTTTCTTCGTCGCTTTACTCATTTCGATCAAGGGGATGCCTCTCGAAACGAGGTCAACTAGTCCTAGCGCCGATCCGGGAACAGATTCAATGAACTTATTTTCTCTTTCTAAAGCAAGCTCTGCACCCTTGGTATGTTGCCCTGTAAATAAAAAGAGGTAGCTTTTCAGAGCATCCAAGTAATTTTTGATGTGGGGTGGCGCGTTCGGATTCTGTGTGAACTCGGTCTCATTAAAAGCTTCACCAACGAGCAACGTTGAATCTTTGATGTCGTTGCCAATCAAATGGAGAACAGTTTGCCACAAGATCCGTGTGCCTAACGCAACATCCTCAACTCTCGCATCTTCCATCTGCGGAACGAAAGCTCTACAAGTAAGCTCAATCAGTCTTAGCGATCGTCCAGATATCAGATCAATCACCAATTTGCCAAAAATGCATGCCATTGCACAGGCAACGTCCCCGGACTGAAGTCCAAAGTTGTACCCAGCTAGAAGAGGTCGTGTCGAGTCTCTCACATGCCGAACCCATGGCATAACCATGTACCAAACTATGAAATGAGTCTTGGCTTTGATAATTTGATTGTTTGTTTGAGTGAGCAGTGCCAAAGCAGCTTCGCCGTTCATTGATCCTACTCGAAACTCCTCTTTTATTGTGTATGCAAGCCCCAGATAGGCAAACATGATTGGAGACTCGGCAGTGAGACCGTAGTGTAGCGTCCATCGTGCTGCTCTTGAGATTGCCATAATGAAAGCGGGTTTAGATTGTCGAATGTAAAACTGAGTCGCAGTAATACAGCAATTTTGTTAGATTATGTCCATGACACGATTTGAGGGCCATCATTTTTAGTAGAGCACTTACTTGGCACAGTCTACACAAAAGTTTTACGCATTCAATTTTTTCTCGACTACATAGTGATGCAAACAAGCGTTAGAAGAGGCTCATGATACGAAAGGCTAATGTACTGTGAAGGGATAGTACTTACTCATCCATTCTAGGCAGGCCTTCAATTTCAGAAACAAACTCTTCCTTTTTAAGAACTCTCGTCTCCTCAATACGACTGAGGAATGACTCGGTATCTCGTGCAACCACTTCTTTACTAAATGTACAGTCGAGTTTGCGCAAGACGCCGAGGCATAGACTAACAGCTTTAGGGGCATCCTTAGATGCCGTGTTAACGATTAGTGTCATGTAAGCCCGTAGTTTATCATAAGTCGTTAGCTCGTTCCGGCATACGATTTCCTCGCACCATCGCTCCATTATTCTACTTTTGCCTGTATTGTGTGAATCATTGGAGTAGATGAACCGTAAGAACATAATGTGTTCGAAAACTGCCCAATCACACCAGCCGCCATTGAATCTTACCTAGTGCTCCAGCAACTTCTGCCGAGATCGACGACAGTTCCAGCATCAATTTGCAATGATCTTTCCATCTCCTGTTGGAAGGTAAATACTCTATCCCCTCCTCTGCGTATTGAGCAGCACTACTAAATGCTGACATTTCTACAGCCTTTCTCGCGGCCATTAAATTCTTCTCTGCCCATTTCACTCGTTTCTTCTTGTCGAGAGATCCTAGTAGGGAATTTCCACCGCTGTTTACTAAATTTGCAACAACAAAAACATCCGCCTTTTCTGGAAAACAGTATTCAAGGGTGGATCCAATTTCGTAGCGCAGTGAGGCTACATCGTGCGGAGCAACATGAGCAGAAATTGACGTTATCATTGACTCGTGAGTCCAATGGTATGCCCGACGACCTTTGACTGAAGGGAGCTGCACTCGGGCAATGATTTTTCTGTAGATTGATTCATTGATCAAAAGCCGGAACTTTGCTTGATCGTCGGCATTCAAGCGAGACTTGCGCTCGAATTTGCTCCATACGGTGAATAATAAGTTTTCGTCGATAAACGTGCTCCCTATACAAGTTGCTAGCAGCAACAGCGACCTTGCTTCTTTTGACAGCTTGTTTACGGACTCGCGCAGGATAATTTCCGAAATGTTGGACGAAGAAAAGTTAGAGGATATATCACTATCCCAAGACCATTGAAAATCTTGACCACTTTTGTGTAAGAGTTTCTTCTTGTGCAGTATTTCCATGAACCTCAAAAGAAAGTATGCGTTTCCGTGAGAATATTCATGACACACTTCTGCGAGTGGATTAATATTTTGCTCCGTGCACAGCATGTCCGTCAAAAATTCTTTTGTACTGTCGAGGGTAAGAGTGCCCACTTCTATATCACTTACAGTCAATCCAAATACCACTCCATCATTTTTCCAGTGATTAATAAGTGCATGAAACTTTTTGCCAATTCTTTCTGAGATGTGAACAATTTCATTTGCGGATGTTTGGAAGTCAGATGATGGCCTAGATTGTATGCATCCTGCTATCATGAGCCCCCCAATCTCTCTATCAAACAATACGGATTGAAGCAAATCTAGAGACGCGTCGTCAGCAAGTTGGAAGTTATTGAAGCAAATCACCAAAGGACCATGAATTTGGCAAATCACAGTCAGGAATTTCTGAAACGCATAGTGAAATTTCTTTTTGTGATGAAGTACATCTTCTATCTTGATGTCATGGCCATTGGTCAGTTGTTGATCTGAATCTTCGCCCAGGATTGTTTTTAAATTAGGCAATCCCACGCTGCGTACTAACAACTGTCGCTCCTTCAAACTCAAAGATTGCAACAGCTTTTCTTTTGTTTCGTCAAATAAATGCGACATGATAAATCTCACTAAGCCTCGTTTCGATCCAACAGATGATTTTGCTTCTGCGGCAGATTCATCCTTACTCAGATCCAATAATTTCACGCAAATCTCCTCACAAACCCCTCTGATTCCAGATAGAGGAATGCTCGTCGCCGAGTCCACCCCGTCATCATCATTGGACTGCTCATCCTCGAATCTCACACCGCGTTGGGCTTTGCCTTCAATACCGCTACTCCTCCTGCGGGATCTTGGACCCCCACTCCCGAAATAGTCCCTCTCAAAATCTCCGCGAAGGAACCACCCGCCCTTCTCTTTCACGAGTCCCTCGAGTGCATATTGGACGAGCGAGCGTTTACCCACGCCTTGAGGGCCGTAGAGGAAGACGGCTTCACGCTTTCGCGGTGCATTGCAGACCAGTGTGGATTCGTATTTGATGGAAATATCACTTGCGCTTGTGACGCAGTACCGTATCGGATCTATCAGTGTAGAACTCGACGTGATTCGTTGATCGGATTTGGCCCGTGATTGCCTCTCCTTAGTGACAGTGTTCGTTTTTCACTGCTGCCATTGGCATCTCTTTTCTGACATGATGCGTCTGCCAATGATACACTGTGTACAATGATGTCTGAGGGATTCTCGGACGCATCATCAGTCGACGTCAATGATGAATGATCGGAAGTTTCAGTCGGGTTGTTCGCTCCGTCCTTGACATTTCGCTTTTCTGTGCCGCTGCTGTCGTCCAATTTATCTGCACCATCAATATCGTTGCTGCGGTGCACCAACCGATGAAAACTAGATTGAAGTATTTGTGTTTCGCCTTCGCGTCCGTACAATCGTGCGGGCTTATTAAAAATCGACTTAGCACAATAGTTTAAGCTCGATTTGGGATCTTGCTTTGTAGAAGGATGCGATGACTGGCCACTCGCTACAGACCTGGTCACTTGCTCTGTTGCCATTGTTGCGATTGATGTAGGATAAATGCATGTCCGTTCGCTGTTTAACACTCATTCAAGAACGACGCTTATTTTGATAAAAATGTTCTGGACGGGCGGTGAGATGAAAGATCAATGCAGCCTACTTTGCCATAAGAAGCAGACTGAAGCAGATAAGAAGCGTGATACAACAAAATAAAATATAATAAAAATTGATGAGTCCTAAATAATATGAGGTCCTATGGGATTTTATCGTACGAGCGGTCTTTCGGAGTCTTTCACACAACGTAAGTTTATCCCTGTGATTTACAGTCCTATCTCTCTACGATAAGTCGTCGTAAAAACTTTCTAGGAGGCTGTTGTAAACAAAAAATATTGATACACCTTACCTTGCACCACAATATTATAATATCATGCACTACTATGTACTAAGTGAAATTATCGCTCCTATTGTATCGTAAAGCTTGGATATGGCTGGTCCTGCACAGCGTAGAAATCACTACTAAATCTACGTCTCACTATTATTCGCATAATTTGGCTTATTTAAAACAGCTTATTTATTTTACGTCGCATGACTAGAAACTATAAAAAACCGCCTCTCCCCTGCTCGTCGCGATCGCTCCCCACACAACCGTCCCCCCCTTCACTCCAATCGGACAGTTCCGTTCTCCAAATTTAGAGTGAGTGTGACTGTTGTATCGCATCCACACGTGTTGTAGATGCGATGAAGCCCTTTAGGTCACAGTCCTGCACTCTAAAATTGGAGTCCACTGCATTTACATTTTGGGCGGCAAATCCCATGGTTGCCGTGTAATTTTTTTATGGTCAGAAGCAAATATCTTAAATGTTTTTAAAAAATAAAGGTAGTCACGTAGTATCATAGGAGGCAGGAAAAAGCATCTCCAAGCTACTCTCACCAGCTCTCACCTAACTTGATGAGTCCGAGTGCGAGAGTTTTGCAGACGGGTATAAAAGTTAAGTCTCGGATCAGTACCTTTCCGATGAATTCGAAACAGGTAGGAGTGTATGCTTATCAATTTACGTCATTACCTAAAACCAGTACAATACCATATCTCTAGAACACAGTAGAACACAAAGAAGTTATTTAACGGTATGGTATATATATCCCAACTACCAGAGGTGGTGAAATAATTGCACCACAAAATGCCAACGACATTTCTACGAATTTGTACGTCGGAATAGGACAACAACCAATGACATACTAACGATATTTCTGCGAATTAGTACGTCGGAATATGACAACAAGGTGGTGCAATTATTGCACCACCTTGAAAATACGTATAAATATGTCAAGTTTCTACAGAAGTGGTGCACAATTGCACCACCTCTGTGGTAGTTGGGATATGTTAGTAGCCGTTTGTAGACCCCCCCGTCTATAGACCCCCCCCCCCGTCTAAAAATGATTTGGCGGGAAATATTGAACTGCCCTTCTGACAATCTTGGCACGAGTCACGATTCCAAATTTATCATGTGGATGGTATGGTACTAGTGTCTACGGTGTCTTGAGAGAGTCTATTGACTAGTCATCTAAGATTATACGATAGAGTCTGTAGACTTGTATTTTTTTATGGCGGAGTCTATAGACTATCACAAGGGATTTATTGACAAGTCTATAGACTATCGCCCTCGCGAAGGTAGTCTATAGACTAGCGAGCAATTTTACATACAAGGGTCTATAGACCCTTCCTCTGTTCACAAGTGCCAGTCACGAACAGTCTATAGACTCATCGAAAAGGGCGGTGGGGGTCTATAGACTAGTTGCTACAGTCTATAGACTCACACCACCTTTTTCGATGAGGCTATAGACTGTGAGGGGGGGGGTCTCTAGACTATCATGTGATAGATTCTATAGACCCCCCCTCACTGTCTATAGACCGGGAGGTGGGGTCTACAAACTGATTTTCGGCAAATTTTGTGGAGTCTATAGACTACAGGGGGGGGGTCTATAGACTGTGGGGTGGGATCTATAGACGGGGGGGTCTACAAACGGCTACTAACATATAAACGTTTAAAAAGGTAATGTGGGGGCTGTATTAGGCAAAAAAAGACTCCCTCCTCCTAGAACAAAACCAAGTTAGTCAGCTCTGTTTATCTCTCAAGACCTTGTTCAAAATTTTAGTTGAATTGGAAACTGATCCCCTTTTCTCCTTCGTCTTCTCCTTCTCCTCCTCCAGTAAGACAGATTTTTCACTTTCCACAGTAAATTCAAGTGAATTTTCCTGTAAATAATTAATTTTTTGGGTTGACGTACATGGATAGTCACCATGTTTTGATCTCTGTTTACTTTTAAAATTATAGCTTATTTCAAAAATGTGTGATTTGGCATGCAAGACACGCAAAGCGTATGAGGCACACGGCACACGTGTCCATTTTCAACTAAGCATAGACAAGCCACTTTATTTTTAAACCTATGACTTCCTCTGTTTCTGCGAATTGAATTCTATCTAGCTCACTGCAAAAAATCTTGCACCGGCTGCTAGTAATGTTGTAATAGATAGGTAGCTTTTAGGTAGAACAAGTAAGTAAAACATCAAGAGATACAATCCACAATTTTGCAGTCCTACCACAAAGGGTTAGTGAAACCTTCCCAATTCTTCATCCCACAACTCTTTTGTATAGGATTCATGACAATAGGAGCCACGCAACCATGAGTTCGGAGTATGATGATAAGATGTCCAAATTCTGGATGTGCATCAAGGGACAGAACATTTGTACTGCTTGGGATGATAATTTTTACATCAGGCAAAGCCAAAAACATGACAGCAGGAACCAGTACTTTGCCAGCTTTCTAGTATATAAGGCACCTAGTGAGGAATCTGTAAATTGCTCAAACATATATTTTCTTAGCTAATTCAAGTTTCAAAAGAGTGAGATATGTCTTCTTTTTGTTTCTACTTGTTCCCTATGTTGGCTTTTACTGGGACGTGTCGGCATGATGTCACCGAGACATGACAATAGGGCCAAAATTGGGTGACATCCCATATGTCGCCGACATTTTGAGGTGGATTCACTCCCAGTCCTGTCTCAGCTCGGCGAGTCACCTTTCTGTGTCTGTCTGTCTGTCTGTCTGTTGCATCACACACTATGTGCTATGTAGGTGACCAAATTCTGTCTTCTCTAATGAGCAACAGACCAACCTCCATAATCCGGAAATCAAAGCTTTTTCAATTAAAGGGGCGACATCCCTCCCGGCACAACAATGGATATCTCAGGCAGCAGAGGGAATTAGGCCGCGCCGCTGCCAAGGCCTGCTAGCCCACAGCGCTCTCTCTCGATGCATCCAACTCACAAGATGAGACGCCCTTTGGTGTTTTTTCAACATTTGTCCGGTCAACAGTAAATAATTTTTTCAATTGAATTATTACGTTCCTCCGAGCTCAACACTGGATATCTCAGCCTGCAGAGGGAATTAGGCCGTGCCATCACCAACGCCCACTAGCCCACAACGTTCTCTTGCGACGAATCCAACTTGCAAGTGAGAAATCTTTTTGTGTTTTTGTTTCAACAGTTGGCACGTTCACAGTAACAACTTTTTTCAATTGAATTGTTACCTCCCTCCCGGCCCCACACAGAAGAACTTGGTCGGCAGTGGGAATTAGGAAGTGCTGCCGCCAACGCCCACTAGCCAACGCCCACTAGCCAACACCATTAACAAACCAGCAATCCAACTCCTCAGGCGAGATGCCCTTTGGTTTTTATGTTACAACCATTTCCAGCACTGACCCATCAACTAATTTTTTCCAATTAAATTGGTGCATCCTCTCCCGTCCCCACATGGGATAAGTCCAGCCACATTGGTAATTAGGAAGCACCCCGCCCCTAGCCAACACCATTACAAGCCAGCAATCCAACTCCTAAGGTGAGATGCCCTTTGGTTTTTATGTTACAACCATTTCCAGCACTGACACATCAACTATTCTTTTTCCGATTAAATTGTTGCATTCCTCCCGGCCCCACATGGGATAAGTCCAGCCACATTGGTAATTAGGAAGTGCCCTGCCCCTAGCCAATACCATGGTACCTCATAGGAACACATGGAGATGATGTAGTGGAATCATTTGCAATAGAGGATGAATTGTGTAAGGATATTGCCAACACACCACCACAAGCTGAGGGAATCCAGATAATTAGGAGAGAGGAGGGGGAAGAAGAGCAGTGTATTTAAATGTAGTTAAATGGGTATGTTCATGTCTAGTGGAGTATTGTTAGCTACTAGCAACTAATTAATGTTGAGTAAGACTACTACTAACTGTTACTACTACTAGCTGTTACTAGGAAACAACATCATAGTACACATGGAGATGAGAGATGATGTAGTGGAATCATAATTAGGAGAGAAGAGGGGAAAGAAGAAGAGTAGACTTAAATGTAGTTAAACGAGTGTGTTCATGTCTAATGGATTGTTGTAAGCAAATGATTAATGTTGGGTGAGACTACTACTAACTATTACTACTACTAACTACTACTACTACTACTACTACTACTACTACTACTACTACTACTACTACTACTACTACTACTACTACTACTACTACTACTACTACTACTACTACAACTACAACTACTAACTACTACTACTACTACTAACTACTACTAGGGGACTACATGTGGCCACGTGGTGACATGTCATGTCGCCGGGGCGTCTCTGGAAAACCCTAATGTTGCGATATGTCTTGGTGACATCTCACGACATGTCTACCGTGTCATATGACATGACAAATTACTTACTTTTGAGAGCCCTTGAAGACATGTTGTGTCCCAGTAAAAACCAACATAGCTTGCTCCTATGAATGATTTTGAATTTGAACTGTAAAGATACAACTAGACATATGGTTACCTTTTAATTGTTGATTCAGTAGCAATGTGACATTACACATGAATTCTAAGATCTTCATGATCAACATATCACTTGATTTTGGATGTGTGCTGTATTTTGTTGAAAAATTAGTTTTCTAATTATGGAAGAACTATATGTCTTCGGATGTGGCAAAATTTTAGACATGCAGTTGTGACTTTCACAATGTTTAGAAAAAATCTTTGCAGTAGCCATTTTGCAATTAATGGCATCGACTCACCTCCGTTAGTTGCTTGTTACATCTCCACCACATTCAAAGGAACGTTGATTCTGATAATTTCAGATTGAAACAGCCCAATCAGAGAAACTAGGGCTGTAACATATATTCCTATATAAGTTGCAGCAAATACTGCTCTGTACTTTTAGAGGTCATGACAGATTTGTTCACAATGTAGTAGTTCTTCTTTGATGACCGATTAAAATTAGTTTATGAAACTCATGTGCATGCCCTTTTGTCATTCAGCTGTGATCGTCCCCCAGTGCTCCCCTACAGACATTAGTACTTAAAGTGGAGTAAATTGATCAATTCTTCTGATTGCTGCTTAGTTGAGATCGAGTTGAATACTTTCCCACTAAGTGTTGATTGATTCATTACTTCTTGCCTAATCTTGCCCGCATTTGATCCTCAAATTGGTGAAAAAAATATTCTTCCAAGCAGCTGCGACATTATCTATGTTATTAGCTTCTTCTCAAGCCTGATGTAACAAGCATTTCTCGTTCTAAGAGTGTTCTGACCAGTTGTGATCATTTTAATTCATATCCAGTACCTCTACTTAATGATGCTTAGCCCATATTTGTTAATGATGAGTGGGGCTATGACACAGTGGGGTTAGTGTTAGGACACATGAATTAAGGAGGAGCAATCTCACCAGTGTTTTAAATTTTATTTACCACTCTGTGATCATTTCTGTCTCATTGCCTACGCCTGCTTAAGAGGGCAAGCCAAACTGAGCGTGTCTTGTCTGTTTTGGCATGTGAACATTAAGTGTTGGTCACATGTTGCTCTTTCTTATCTCTCTAAGAAATTTCATTGCAGCACTCTGCGCTCCTATCCTTGTCTTTTTATTTTGTTTGACACACTCTCACTCCTGGCATCCCATTTGGATGCATCCAAGCTGAAGCGTGTATGTGTTTGCTTATGCAACCAGGACAGTTGTTGATTGTCCCTTGGAGAGTGCCACTGCGAGAGAGAATATCCAGAAATATTATGTCACTGGATCAGCTGTCAATACCAATACTCCATCTTAAGAAAGAACTATAACATTTTTAGTAAATTTGCTTTTGGCAATACTGATTTAGAAGTGTTGGCTGTGTTACTTTTGCAATCATTCTCCTTGCGTTGAAATGCTGGTGTTTAATAATTTGACGCTGCTTAAGCTTGACATAATAATTGTTCTTAGAATGTTTGTTGTTGACCTAAGACTACTCCACTGTCAACACCCAGATGACTATTGAGGATTCCACATCAGCAACAATCATCTCCTTCGGTTCATCCAAATGAAAACTCTCACACTTTCTCAACAGTTATACGAATCTCTTCGTTGGCTCTTTTACTATCAGTGTACAACTTCCTCATTCCATACACTCCTGCCTTTTCGTGTGTCTTACTATAGTGCTCTTTGCTGGGTGGACGATCATCATAGTCGGGCATGTCTGTGGCAGCAATTATTAAATGGCGGTCTGCCCAAGTAAAACGATGTGCACCCATATCATTCTTATTTTGTTCTAGAATGACAGTTCGTCCAGGGATCAAGAGACGAGGATCATCTGAGCTGACAGATACAATACTGTTGTCACTAAGATCTGGGTCATTCTTCTGTGTCTCTTTGCGCTCATTCTGCCAAATGTCCACGTCTCCAATCTCGAACTCATGCTGCATGTGGCGGCCAATGATATTGTTGATTCCTGCACCGAGAATACACGGTCCACATGTAAAGAGCGTATCGACAGTGTGGGATACGGAGAGAATTGGGTTGGGACAGAGCATATCATCATAATCAACGGCAGTAAACCGATTGCGAATGTTATTCACTACAATCTCGATGGTGCGAGCGAGGAACGGATGGCCGGGCGCAGATGCGATGAGGCCGTTCCACAAACAACTCCTGTGACCTACATCAGTTCCAGGCTATAGAGTCCAGCAACAGTGATGTAGGTGAGATATAGTAGAGAAACACTTCGCTGCACATAAAGAGATAGCATACTTAAGTTACTAACCTCGTCAATTGGGGTCATAAAACCAATATCACTGGCGATGGCATCATCCAAGTTAGTTTCAAGGAGTACATCCATGTCTGCATAGACACCACCACGAATCAACAACACACAATATCGAAAGAGATCAGCTTTGAAGGCACCTGATTAAATGAAAAACAGACATGGTAGCATAACATGAGACATGAATCAAAAGGACAAAAGAGGGGGACTCAATCCTACGCACCAGGAGTTATCGATTCATAAGCCTCTCGAACTTCAGGTGGAAAATGAGTGCTTAAAAACTCTCCAGCGGTGCCGTCATCATAGAAATAATATTCCCAGCCAGACTTCTTCCATGATTCTATCAGACGCGACATGTTAGGATATTTGTCTTGTGTTACCGGCTCGAACCACGTCTGGATTGGTCAACAAAGGTAAGACATTCAGTGATAAGGCTCCAATGTTGTATTGACAATCAACCATTCGCCATAGCAAAACTCACCTGGTGAATTATCTTGGGAACCAACCTGTCAACCTCCTTCTTATACCTCGGGGGATGCACAGCATACGTCCTGACGACTTTCTTGGGCGGGGGTCTCACTTTACACAATATGTCGCAGTAGCACGGACATTCTGACTTACACTTAGAACATGCATTGGTCGTCACGAGGGCGGTGGTGGATCCATCTTTGTCCGGGGAAGGTGCCTCATTTGCCACGTCCTTGAGGCAACGATGACATTCCTTGCGATAGGGGAGACAATCGTTTTCAAACAGAATATCAAAAAAGTTAGGCGTTTCGGCAGTTGCCATGCTGGGCGAGTAAGGCGAACCATCCATGGCCTCTGTGTCATTCTTCACCAAACGAACAGTAGAAATGTAAGGTAAATCTCCCTCCGGGACACCACCCAACTTGAGCTCAACATTGATCACATTGCCCTTTCCGGTCGGATCCAACGAATACGGCAACCCCAATTTCGAAGAGACATCCCATCCCCCTACTGGATGCCGCAACGCCATTACAGGTGCATCCTCCAAGAATGCCAGGCAGCAATATCCCCCCTCGGAGAGAGGACAGCGTGCTGCAGTGCGACGAGCATAAGCATCAGGCGTGGCTGCTCCCCATCCCAACAGTGTGAAGGATGACGAAGTAGTGAAGAAATTGGTCGCCATAGAATCTTCGCTGGAAGGATTGGCCATTTCCATGCAATGATTCCTCCACAGAGTCCAGGTAGCCGAAGTATTGTCAACATCATTCTCGCCATTCTCACCCTGTCCATTCTTTTCTTCCACATTGGAATTGAGCGTCTGATCGACCCTCCCCACAATCATGCGGTGCAGTTCTCTCGGCAGGAGTAAGGGAGAATGCGAGAGCATTTCGTCGGAAGTTTCGAGTAGCAAACGTATCATGGCGCCAAGTTCGTAGGTGGCAGGAGAATAGGGGGATATGGCAAGGAAAGAAGTATGGATGTAGTCCCCCCCTGTTTTATCGGCGCTATTGGTGCTGCCACCGGTGGAATCTTGCGTGATTATGGCAACATTTCCCTCGAGATTGGACAACAGATGATTCACGGGGCGCAACAAAGATCCCTCGTAATCAAGATAGACGTGTCCATCACCATTGTACAGCACGCAATACTTCCACAGCTCGATCGCCATTCGTTCCAATTCGAACGAATGCGGTGCTTCGTCCCGTCCAGATCCCAGCAGCGAATCATAGCGGCTCAAAACATCGTACCACACGCCGAAGCTCTGCTCGTCTTCCTTCTTCCCCTCGTCCATTCCGTTGAAACTACGCATGTTGGTGGGGTGACATCTGGATCCGCGTTTGACTAGGTATTCCCGTCGTTCGGAGGGGGTGTAGATGTCCAGGTGGAGGGACAATTCGTTGGCGTCTGTGTCGACGAAAGAGCGGCAGAGCCAGACGAGAGTTAGTTTTAAACACTGCGATTATGCATGAATATTCGACACAAGCGACAATAGCAGTGCCGCTGCTCACCGTCTTCGCCGCCGAACACCATGGCCTGCGTGGCCCGTATGGAGCGCATCATTTCCGCCTTATTCATTTTGTTGAGTTCGTGAGGCAAAGTTTGAAACACTCGCAATGCCCTTTTGGCGTTCGCTCCACGTCCGGAGGTAAGCAAAAACGAAGTCGTTAGAGCGGTGGCGAGTTTGGTTGTGGGCGATTTCATCTTTCTCTGAGATGCCGTTGTATACTTGCGGGCCTTGGCCTTTGATGACGACGACGACTCCATCGATGGTCTAGTAATCATTACGATGGGATTCCGCAATTAAGATTTGCTCGTTGAATCGAATATGCTGTATCGTACTACTTGATTGCTTTGTCGTATTAGCCTGGTGAGTAGTTCGGCCTGTTGGGGTGCGGTATGGTACCATGCAAATCAAGCTGACGAAGCCGTAAGTGCGGTCGCCGCCATGGTCAACTTGTCCTTTTTCTCTCGGCCTGACCTCGGATGAGGCGTGGGTGTTTATAACCCCAATGACAATTTGGATACGTAAAATCAGGAAATCCGTTGCTGCCGAAGAAATTTTATCTCTTAGGAATTAGTATTTGACGTACAAAAGATACTTTTCGAATGGTTTGACTCCGTTCCAAGTCTACTGAACACGCAAAGGTCTTTTACATTCTCTCGGCTATCTACCTACCGTATAACCCTGATTATAACCCCGGTCCATTTTTTTACGGTGACGCCGCTCACCATAATTTTCAAAACAAAACAAAAATATGGGGAGGGGTCGAAATCGCCCAACCCAGTTGTCTGACATCAAGTTCAGGAGTGTTTCAAATGGGGGATAACATCACTGTACTTTGAATTCATGATTAAAGCCTCTTGGTGCTTGCTCAAAGAAAGGCTTCCGGGGAGTTTCCGGCCACTTGCGGGGAAGTTGCGGCCGCAAGTTGTGGCAAGCACAACAACGCAAGTTCTCACGCAAGTTCTCACGCAAGTTCTCACGCAAGATCGCCAGCGATCCTGCTGATACTACGTGGACATATTTCCACGTACGCATCTGTATCTTAGACATCATCACTGCTTCCCCGATGAAATCTCACCTATTACATTATATCATAAAATAAAATCGATTACATTGAGTGCATCAAGTCATTCGCCCAATAAAATCGATTACATTGAGTGCATCAGATCCAACGCCAGCTGATGCCCTCCAACAGCGAGAGGTGGAAGATAGATGATGTGTTGCTTCTGCTGACCGTGAAAGAACCATCACAAGTCGTACTAACAACTGAACACAACGTGATGAGAACTGAACCACGCGAACGCAACGATTGACATGAACGACACCAATACCACAGCCATCGCGACAATATAATATCAACAATATGCCCCCTACTACTACGACGACACATGATACTGCTGAGAACCCAGAGGATGATGGCGCTGGCTCCCAACGTGAATCTGAATCTCCTCCTCCATCTCCTAGCAAAAGTAAAGCACCTCCATCATTGCGTACAGGATACATGAAATCTAAAAAGACTGTGGAGGGCTATGATGTTGGTATTCTCTACATCAACAAATGGATGGCCACGGAGGAATACCCTGCATTTGACGATTTGACTGAGCAAGATGTGGAGCAAGACCATCTTCAAAACTTCTTGGAGAACATTTACTTCTGGCTTGCTAATACTAACTTCAAAACAAAGTCTGGCTGGCTGGAAAAGGGGTCCAAAGTCAAATACTTTAGCTACATCAAGAATGTGTTCAAGCTCAAATTTCCCAACTGTGATATTTGGGCCAAAGAGGATTACTGGAAGGCAATGTTGAAAGATTTCAAGGCATCTTGTGACCGCAGTCGCACACTAGATCCAGTGGTTGAGGATGACCGCAAATCAGCACCATTGTATCGAGACTTAAGTGGAGCTAGATGTACTTCCGTGAGGGCAAAGTACTTGAACAATAAAGTTGATGCTAGAGGAGTTGCCATGGGCATGCTTAAGGAAGGATCGGCTCATACTATACAGAAAGCATCCGAGTTTGCTATTTCCAGGCAAGCAACAGGTCGAGGCGGAGAGCATGTCTTCCTACGTTGGACTGAAATGTATTGGGATGATTACTTTAATGCACCCGATTTTGATTGGGCAATGACTAAGCAGTCGGAGAAGAAATGCACTTTGTTATTCCCTGACAGGCATTTGTACTGCCTATGTCCCTTGTTTACTTTGGGGGTGTTCATGCTATTTGGAGGCCTACGCAGAGATTTAGAAAAGACAAAGGGTGCTGTTGTTAACTACGTGTACCCACTGCTGCATGGGATGAGAAAGGATGGTGTGGCTGACAGTCTATCCTCGGCAATCAAGAAGCAAGTGCAAAAGAGTGGGGCCAAGAATTCAAAAGCATGTACAGTTCTCGATCTACGCGCAAGGGTAGAATGACAGAGATGCGTTGTGACCGTAGCCTTTCTACACAAGAAGAGTATGCACGAAGTGAACACACTGCTCCAGGAAGCAATCCAAATGCTGAGGGATACATTGAAAGCACCCCGGCGTTGAGTGCTCCTGGTGGAATATCGTTGGCCGGCCACAATGATCCACACTCTATTGTGCATCCAATGAGTTTCCTGGTTCTGGGTGAACGTAACCAGCCCATGATTGACAGGTTTGTGTCAAATCTCATTGTGAACCACGTAGATTGCTTGCAACCAGATGGAGATATTGGATGGTACAATGACTTGGTGAGGGATTTGGGGGGTGAGAATAAGATTGTGAAATATATCAGAAAAGTAGCAGTGTCATCCAATCTCTCTGATGATAAGGTCCCTGCAACTCATGGTGCACCAAGTTGGCTTCTAACCTTGAAGACCTGGTCGAAGCAAATCAAGGATGACTTCGAATCAAGTAACTCATTGACGTGCTCACAGAATTCAACACAAGATGAGCAGTTCCTGAGTATGTCAAGATCTTTGAATAGTGTCCTCACAAGAGTAGGGAAGATTGAATCAACTCTGTCTGATATGTCTCAGACCAACATTGCTCAACAGGCTCTTACCGAAGCAAACGCAGCACTAGCAGCCAACCTCAAAAATGTAACAGATCAGCTCAACAAGTCAATGAAGAAAAGTGCAATGCTGGCCAGACAGGTGGAGCAAATGGCTGCGACTATGGCGGGGTCTCCATTCAGTGCACCAAGGTCAGGAACGAGGACTGCTGCAATTACTAATCTCACTGGTCTTGCTGGTACAAAACGAAATCTAGAAGAGATTTTGTTTGAAGCTGAGGCTGAGGATTCAAATGATGATGCGGTAGAGGCTGAGGGTGCATCTGATAATGTAGCAGTGGAGGCTGGTGAAGATACTGAGCAAAATGTTAGCATGGAAACAGTGCAGCAAGACAGTGCCGCAGCAAGGTCAAATGCACTTGATTTATTGAAGGTCTGGCTGAGAGTACAGCTGATTTGTCTACTAATACTGTCATGTCAGAGATGGAGCGGTTCTGGGCAGCTAACATCTTTCAAATTAGGAAAGAAATGGCTGATAGAGACAATGCACCTGTTCCTAAGAGAGCTTTGTTTGATACAAAGAACAAATACTTCTTTGGGTACAACCCTGACTGTTACAATGACACCAAAGGCATGAAAAAGGGAAACTTGGATGCTATGACTATGGTGGCAATTGTATTTACATCACAACAGTGGAATAGGTTGTTTGAGAAGGATTGCCAACTGGATGAAATGCAATCAATTGTTGGTTTGGTGGTGAAACAAATGCAAGCTAATTTGAAGGCTTGGGAAATCCGTTTTTGTGACAGGAGCGAGACCAGCCGCTTTGCAGAGCTGAAAAATCTTCGCAGCATTTCTGGTAAGTGGATTACAATTCTAAAGGGACTGAAGAAGACTATGAATTTCAAAGACGTTAAGGATATAGTATTTAAGGAGTGGTTGGCTGACAAGCTTGGGGAACCCCCTGGGTCAGTGGGTCAAAGCTCGTTACATAGTTTTTTTGGCTGATACTTGATTAGTAGTGATTGTTTTGTACAGCTGGGTGGTGCTTGTTTACCTTGATTGGTAACAGTAAAGATGTTGCCTTTAATTTCATCTGATTCTGTAGTTTGATATCAACGTCTATCATAGCTGGTATCATAGAGGGTACTAGGTAGTCGGTACCTTGTGGCACTCATGTACTCTGTCCTCGCGGACTTGGGTCGCTTCGCTCCCTCTAAACTTGCGGCCGCAAGCGGCGCAAGGCGCCGCAAGTGGCCGCATTCTGAATTGGCCCAAATTCCGCTATGTCATGGTTTCGTTGGTCTTAAAAAAACGGTGACAAAACTATGCATTTATTTTTTCCCATACAACTTACTAGTAGTTTAAAACATAACTTGTATGCCTAAATTATTCTAAGCAATTAATTAATGATTTTGAACACTTATTGCAGATATTTCTCATTTTAACAAAAGAACTATGTACTGGCATCCTTACTACTTGCCTTCCTCTTCTTTGATGACCCAGTATTTGCCTCACTCTCTTCTGGAATCCCTTTTAGATAAGTTAGATCTCTAATTTGGTGAAATATCTCAAAGCACGAAGCCCTTCTGTGCCTTTTCTTCTTGAGACACAAACTCACTTGACAAGTAGAACAGTATATCGTTGTTTGTGTTATCTTGAATTCCTTGTCCTTAGGATCAGCGATAGCACAGCACACAACACATTTGGGAGGACACTTTCGAATTTTCTTTAACTGTCAGTTCTGGAGAGTTGTCACTCTCCTTCGACAGATCATGCTCCTTGGGCACCTTCTCTTCCGCTCTTGTTCCGCTTGTGGTTACTCTGCCTGTCCTTGAATCAATGTAACTTCCGTGAGATTTGGGATGTGGAACAGTGTCCGGTCTAATCGAATCTTGTTCAGTGTCTCATCGTCGATGAACTTCTTCAATTTGTACCTGCTATCAGGAGTAATCCTGTCTTTCACATACTTTGTCGCTTTCTTCTGCCAATCCGAATTGGAACTCTCTATCTCCATGTCGATTGCATGAAACGCAGCACTTGCACCAGACATTCCTTCCGATGGCGAATTACAATTAGAAGAGACACCGGTGGTTCCGACAGCCGGAGAACCAGGCAACAAACCCCTTATTGGATTCATTATGCGATAACCTGTAGAAAGCTCAAACAAGACATCCCTCATTGTAACCCGCATATGTTTATGATGGCTTTGAACAGCCGCGTAACCCTTGCCTACAGG
The DNA here is from genome assembly GCA_013187285.1 of Cyclotella cryptica. Classification (NCBI taxonomy): domain Eukaryota; phylum Bacillariophyta; class Thalassiosirophyceae; order Thalassiosirales; family Thalassiosiraceae; genus Cyclotella; species Cyclotella cryptica. The sequence continues at coordinate 197,961 of JABMIG010000105.1, forward strand.
AGGAGGTTTAGGAGAGAAGCAATGTTTCAAGATGAAACTCACATTTACTGCCATCTTCTTAAACTCTCTCATTACGAGCTGCTGCTTTGGCGTTCCTTTTGGGAGAGGAAAGGTCATTCCATCTAAACAACGAGTCATCTCGTCGATTCTCCCTTTAGACCTGTTCCATCTGGCCACAATTTCCGGGATGAGCTTGTGAGCCTTCGGCAAAGGCAGCTGTGTCTTCTGGACCATGTCCATAAGCTTCCTCCATAGAATCCAATTGAAGAACACGTTTTCCCTTGTGATTGGGTAAGACCTTGATGAAACAACGTCCTCACAAAAATCAGGTATGCTCGACATGACATCGCTTGCACTACCTGAAGTATGATACGCCCATTTGAGACTTCTTGTATAGATCCGTGTGAGAAGACCCTTCATAACTCCAAGCTTCTCTTCGGGAAACCTAATCAGTACGGCGTAGTGCACTTTTGTTGCACCTGCATAGCTGATCGTACTCTCTCCTCATTCAGGGAACCAAATCTGTGAGCAGACCAATCATCTTGTGGCAAGGGCTGCAAGAAGGAATACTTTATTATTTTTTCAATCTCGGTGATGCTCTGGCTGTTGACAAGACCCTTCTTCACAGTTTTAATCAACTCATCCTTCTTTTTGTTGGAGAAGGTGCGACCATATGATTTACATATCTTCTTAAGCTCCTCGTTGGAGAGCTGCTTTAGCTCTGCATCGCTTTTGTCCTTCAAGGAGATATCAAGTTCCACGTCCTCAGCGTTCCTCACAGCAAGTCCTAAATCGTCCTTCAAAAGAGAATACTCGCGGTCAGAGAGATCTTCATCTGATCTGGGAAGGATGGCATGACAGGACGTCGAAGTGAATGTGAAGGCCCGCATGACCTGCCACTCGTCACCACCTTGTCCTTTACATGCTGCGTAGACACAATGTTTGTCGTAGATCTCTCGGATGGCAGATTCACGAACAGTGATGTAGTCTTCTGGGTCATAATCCTCTTCGTGGTACTTCTCCTTCCGCAGGACATCAGAGAAACGCCTTGCATACTCGAAGTCCTTCGTCTCGGTGACATAATCGAAACAGCCATAAGTTAGGGAAGGAATGGTACTCTGAAGGAACGTAACTCTTCCCGTTCCATTCCTGTAGGCAACAAAATGTGAAGTTGCAGTGCCGACTGATCTAACTGCTCCTAACGAAAGCATCGGTCCACTTTCTGGAATGTCTCGTTGGTCTCTGGTTGTATTGTACCTGACGGCACCAAACTTGAATGCCAACGAAGGACCCCTTTTGGTTGTGTTTAGGAAGCCCATGTCTGCACTCTCCACCAACTCGAAACATTTGTCATCGTTGTACCCGCGATCGCCATGGATGATTGTCGACGGTAACTGCACCTTGTTCGGGTTGTTTGTGCCTTTTATTATCATTAATCCTGAAGTTAGGATCTCCTTGGAGGATTCGCCGTGATGGTTCATGTGACAGGAAAGGGAGATTCCTGTTGAGATGGCGTTGATACAGTTTCCCACGGGACCGAATGACTTTGGGCTTTTGTGTCTTGATAACGAACTATGGTTCGCCTTTGTAGACCGCATCCTGAGTTTTTCGTCATCAATGATTAGGTTTGTGTACCCATCGACGAAGCAGATATCGGCTGTGTGACCACCAACATCCCTAAAGAGTTTCTCTAACTCACAGTCAATGCCAAAGACTGGCCTCCAGAACACTCCTTCCTCTCCATCGTCTGCATCAGATTTCAAATTAAACTCGGGTGATTGCCCTTCGAAACTGCGAATGAGGTCGTTCATTCTCTGGATCTTGTGGTGCAGTGATGGATTGCGTGTGTTAAGTCTCTTCAGATTATCGACAAGGATGGGATAGGAGACAGGATGCTTTGACACATCCGAGAGACTGCAGCAGTAAAAACATAACCCAAAGAAACAACGTAGGAAGAACTCATACTCTTTCACATCCATCGGATTCTTCTTTCTCTCCGCCAAGGACTTATTTTGAAAGCCCAATACACTGAATAGAAACTCAGAGTTATAGAGAGCATTCATGACTTGTGTTGCATTGAGAGTAGCCGTCATCTTTACTGCTCTTGGAGATAGGTTGTTCTATTCACGGAGTACTCTCTTCTTGATCTCTTTAACCTCCTCCTTGTATCCATATTCGAGATCTGAGTCGACCTTGTTGAATGAGATGGAGACATCATTGTACCAAACAGGTACCTCCTGCCAGACAGAGGCTTTATCTTCCAGGTCCAACTCGTCATCAGAATCCTCGTCATCAATGGATGGAGTCCATGTGACATCAGACCCATCTGATGCATCATCACATAATTCAGGATCTACCACCTCCTCGGTGGATTGGGGTGTTTCCTGAGATGGACTGTCTTCAGCATCTGGCATGGAAATGCCACTGTTGACATTGCGCAACAGTTCATCATCAGATGGAGGTGGAGAGAAATCCTCGTCACTGGAGTGTGACCTACTTCTTTTGGACTTGTCTTCTTCTTTGGGAGGGTCGCCGCTTGTACCCAGATCGCTTTCGTGGGCGTGACGTAACCGGCCTAGGCATACTGCCTTAAATTGATGACTTCACGCAGGTCGACGTGAGAAGAAATTCCTTGGCTTGTACGGCTGAGCGCGAAGAGTGAATTGCCACTGGAGTAAATGAGAGCGCGATGCCTGCAGTGTTGCTACAAAAACAAAGCAGATCACGTGCCGGTTGTACTTGGCAGCAGAGCGATGAAGACGGGGCAGTATGTCAATCGTGAAGGAGGAATCGTGAAGGAGGAGCGATGATTGATACTTTTCGGTGATGTATCGATTTGGAAGGAGTGGTTTCAGCAAAATCGCGACGGCACCATCACAATACAGATCAGTCCGAGTTGATCGTGATCCCGAAAGGCAAATAGATGTACAGCCCTGTGTTAGAGGATGAAATTGATGAAGGGAGAAGGTGGGATCGTGTGTAGATAAGATCACGAATTGTACTGGTTGAGAGATCAGAGCCGCTCAAAACTAATGGATTCGGCGTGAAATGGCATGCAAGAACTGTGGAGGAGCAGTTCTCCTTACAAGGCTCCAATGTGGTATGACAACACCGTGCTTTGCCAACCATGATGTGCAAAAGATGGCAGAGTGATGGCATGCATCGGCGTTTCAGAGAGGCCATCACAATTTTGGCGCGAAAAATGAATATTTCAATACGCCTCACAGTATGTAGGATCTAGTACAGAATCGCCTAAAATTCTGTAATTTCTGATTTGACTAATTTTATGAAACAGCCTGTAGGATGGGCAATACTAAAAACCAGATAGCCCCAACTCAGCGCAACATTCCTGAGATGTATCAGAACTTGTCTTAAGCTAAAAATCGGCATTTCGGGCGGTTTTCCATACCTACCAATCTCACAAAGTTAGGCCATTTTGCATCCTAACACCTACTAGGCTATGTTTTATCAACATATCAGGTAATGAGCCAAAATAGCTATTTCCTACATTTGTTGGTGTTAGGTGGACCGGGGATAAGAACGGGCAAATGTACAAATGATACCTTTGTATGTTCTTGTACTACGATCGTTGTATGTGTTTTTAACACTGGAGCTGTGAAAAGTATCTGTTATTTTATTATTTTTTGTACCTCCTACTACAATACAATAGCCATTGGGCTGATATACTTACCCACCATTTGTACTGCGGTGCAAATCGCCCACTCACACATACCAGAAAGCCCACCAGTGATGTGATGATGTGTCTTGTGTGTTTTCACATGATTCGCCGTAACTTTGCTTCCCGACGGAGTTACTGGGAGCAACACATATGGGTGTATTGCTGTTGACTAGGGGAATCTAACGGAGAAACAATTACAGCTATAGTTTGTGTTTTAATAGGTTAAAAACACAAATGTCAGGAAAATTGGCGCGATGTTCTTATAATACGTTAGCTCTTATAATGAGGGTTATACGGTATCCACCTTAGATACATCTATGGTACCTATTTTTTATTGGCCAAGTTTTGGAAAAATGAGAAAACATAGATTGAAATGATATTATTTAGGCTGGAACTTTATAGGGCCCGATTCCAATCGGCCAATCCAAATTCGTGATAGCTTTTTTACAATATCTCTATTTAGTACCCGGTACGACTTTGTAATGCGCACTTGGGTGCGTTCGTATCCAATCCTTCAATAGACTTTTCCTCCCACACTTGTTCCCTCCATCTCCCCGCAGTCTCACATTCTTCACTTCCCCATATCATCCTCATATTCTGATGGACAGTCAGCTGTCAACCTTTGCAAACGGTCTCCAACAACTCCTTGACTACGAAGGTGATGACATTGTGGACGTGTTTTGCCTCACATTTGAAGTAACTTCGGTGGAGCTGGGGAAGAAAAAAGAATCAAACTGAAGCCTGGAGGAGCTGGCATTACTGTTACAAAGCAGAACAAAGAGGAATACGTTGAGTCTAAGCTGGAGAGTTCAAGCTGCTGGTATGGAATGTGAAGGATTTGGACTAGAGTAATAATTCCAAATCAAACTAGCATTATTTCGTTCAAAAATATTTGTGATTTAAATCTTAATCACGTCCAAAGCAGACTTACGTCAGGCTCCCTCCTCGACATTCTCTCTTTGCTCATAGTCGGGACATCCCAAACCATCAAACTGGGTCTCAACGACGCATCATACCCACTCGATGCCAGTCTCTCCTCGCCCTTGGCCTCCAACCTCTCCATTTCTTCATACTGCCCGCTCTCGCAAAGGTTGTACCCCAGCCGTCGATTCAAATTCTTTTGCACAGAGTGAACTGCTTCCACTCTGCGCAAGTACAATTGTGCCTCGTCCAATTGACCAATGTTGAAATGCCGTATAACCAATGCCAAAATGCATTATATCATCATTGAAGTTGATGCGTACGATTCCCGGTCTCGAGGGGGCCGGTTGGCAATTCTCCCATAGTGTTTCGTGTCTGCGGAGCGAGGAGGTATTTTGTGAGTGTGCATCCAGCGTTGCGTCATCGGTAGCCGAGATAGAATTTTGCAAGGATTCATGATCATTGGCTTCTAGAATTGCATGCAAGACTCTGGTGGGATAATCGTTGTCAACGCCGAGGGAGGCGCGGAGTTCACGTATTCCTTCATCGTCGTCGTGTTGGTTTTGGTCCTCGTCGTCATTGGGACAGCGGTTGGTGGAGGCGGCATCGACATTTGTTTGTGTGAGGGAGGAGGAAGGCGAGGCTGGTGTCGGTGAGGGGGAAGGCAAGGCAGAAGTTGGATTGGAAAAGGTGCGATCGTTGTTGATGGCTTCGTTGTGGTGGGAAATGGGGTAGGTTGAATTAAGCATCAGCATGATTTATCGGAAGTGTGTTGCGACTTTGTACGTAAATTTATGTAGTGAAAAACCGATTGGTCGATTGGACGTCTAGGTCTAGGGGAAAATGGGGCCCAATAGAAGCTCCTATTGGACTGTCCGACTCGTGACAGAACCGATCGACCGATCAAAAATTTTGCTGGAGAGAGCTGGAGACGTTTATTGCACAATACAAAGTCACCGATTTGCAGTGCCAATCGGCCAATCAGGTTTATGGGACTCACTCCGATCCAATCGGATTGGCCGATTGAGCCTACAAAGTCCCAGCCTTAGTTTTCTATATGTTGGATCCCATTAGGGCACCGTCCCAGTTCTAAAATGGACGAAAAAATTTGTCCATTTCTAGAACTAGACGTTTTTTCTCCCCGTTGGAGCACTTTGCCTTGAAATCATGCGCTGGTGCCCCAACGGGGATCAATTCTGATTACTATGTCAAATTTTCCGAAATACGTTATTAGGTTACCACTTCATCAGAAGATTTGACACACTTGCATGATATTTGGATACCCTACTACTTAGCACAAGCTCAACGCATTCGCTCGATGCATGAGCTCACTAGGGTGCAGCCACTATTACAACTACAATTGTAGTGCCAAAATGGGGACAATTTCATCACCCCATTAGGGCACCAGTGCCCTGATGGGACTAATGGTCGTCCTGATTAAGGCATTGGTGCCCTCAATGGGACTGGTGCCACATTAGGGATTCATGCATCAGTCCCAGTTCTAGAACTCAAATGCAATTGGAGCAAACCTGAGCAAACCTCAAGTGCCAACATTTTCCCGAAACATCAAGACTGATTCTAAAATACCAAATTGAAATGACTATCCACAGTAGTGAAATGCTGCTCAAACAACAACGCCAATACGATATATGGATCTGCCACCTTCATGACAAAAACAAAGCAAAATGAACTAGCCTCAACAATAACAACAAAATCATACTTCATACCATCCACAATCTCAGAGAACCCAAGCCAATGGCGAAACAACCAAACAACACAATCAAAGACACCAACACCCCAAAAATACTAATAGACAAGAGCCCAACAATGAAATCACCCAAGGAACAAAAACACTATTGCAGTCTCAACATCTCACAGAATCACCAACCTACCCATACAACATATCAAAAAGAAATGGAGCAAACTATCATCGAGAACACTACCCCCACAACAACAGCCCCAACATCAAAACCACCGTACTTTACTATGCAGCAGAGAATGGTTGCAAAATGGTCGTATGCTCTCTTAGTTTCTGTGTAGGTGGTCATAATTCTGGTCACTGATCAGGATTACAAGAGAAACTGGTAAAATTTCCCATGATATAGTTGTAATTGTACTTCCGGTCAGTGGCCAGAATCATGAGATAAATGGTTGCATTTTCCTGAAATATCAGGTCCGTTCTCTTAATTCTGGGTCAGTTGCGGGAATCACAATCAAAATGCATGATATTTGCCCGTGATATCTCCAAGAGCTGATAATGACTTCCGTAATTGTAATTCGTCAATGTTCGGAATCGCGAGATAAATAGCCGTATTTTGTGTGATTCCTTTCCCAATGTCGGCATATGGGTCAGTCGCCTGAATTATGAGGTAAACTTGCAAAAGTTGTAATGGTATTTGCTCATTTATGCCTTACATACTTGTACTTAGGGTCAGTGATAAATTGGGTCAAACATGTGGATGTGCCAACTGTTCATGGACCCATCCATGGGTGCTCCTGTAACCTGAACATGGTGATAAAAATGCCAACGGAGCGATGCCTTTCTGAAATGGACCTTCCCCGGGATATAGGTAGAGAATGGTATAGTAGAGGCAGACAAGATACTATGAGAGTACAGAGCACTTGCTCTAACCAAGCTTGGATACTGTGGGTCCTCTTTGGTATGTTCTAGGGTGGAAATTCCAATTTTGGTTACTGTCTCAAAACACAGTAATGAGTAACAAACTGTAATTCCTTCGGTAATTCTGGTAGGTTCCGCGAATATTTTATTGTAAATTTTGTCAAAAAGAGCCTTATTTTGTGACATCACAGTGTAACACTCTTTTAGTATTGTACAAAGTACTGAAGTCATTCTGTCATTGTAATCTTGGTATCCATGGCAATATCTCAGTGTCACCATATTGATCACTTTTTATAGTAACATCTGTAGCATTGTTCCTTTTCTTTGCACATTTCAAGCAGCTCTAGCCTTCATATTAAGTTCAGATCTTGGTTTCCTACAAAACTTTTATGTCCGGTATGTTACTCAGAAAAGTGCTTCTGGGATCCACCTCTTCGAGTCATAAGCTTGATTGTCCAATTCAATTTTTTTATCTTTCACATCCTGAAGGTATTCCTTATTCAAAAAGTAACGGCCTCCTCTTCGTGTGACCAACAGACTGTGTGTAATTGCAAGATTCATGACGTAAGGATTGTAGGTTTCATGAAGTGTTGCCCTGAGTCAACTTCTTATTGTAGGATGTCACACCCTTCCTTTTTGCTACTGCCCAATATGGTAGAGGTTATCTGGTACTTGTGCAGCCAAAGCAATCTATTGAGCCCATGACCACCCAACTTGTATTTGCCCCACATTTTGCTGCCGTTTCTTTCGGTCCTCCTGAGTTAGTACTTGCGCTGCTTTTTGTTGGCAGGATGTCTGACATCTCTGAAAGAGATAGTTTACCCTATGCAATGCCCAACAGCATGTTGTCGATGTAATGTCCTGAAGGACCCTTGCAGTTCAAATTGCAAGAGTAAGCTATTGCAAGACTATCTTCACTTTGAGATATGGCAACCAGAGGATGATGGTCATTCATCATCTGGAATGATTAGGAACATCTTGCAAAAGTGTTGGCATTTTTAATCTAGTCAATGACTAGATCATCCACTTCCTCCTTGTTCTCTGTCTCCCAAATCATCCTACTGATTTTGTTCACTGCAGTTGTCAGGGTCACTTCGAGATTCTCTTTGAATCCATACCAAAACGTATTCTTTGATAAGATCCTTCTGGGCAACCTTTTCACAGCTCAACACTATCATCATTATGTATATTATCATTGGGATGGGGACTCGGAAGCCAGATTACTACAGTTGTTGTGACAACTGTCTCCTTGATTTGTTGTGAAAAATGCATTTTCCAACATTTTTCCTTTCTCTTGCTGATCACTTCGTATACGCATAATCTCCTTTACATGATTTGCACTGTCTCTTCTGTCTCTTTGTTCCACCATCATCAGGCTTTGACTTAACTTGATATAAGTCGGGTGTGCTTGTTGTGCTTGCATAGAGTGAGTCATACTCCAAATAGTTGTCCTTTTTGCTCAGCAGCAGAAGAAAGAAAAACTTGTTAGACACTGCTTCTATAACAATAAATTGTTATTAGAAGAAAACAAGCTCACGTCTACTAATAGTTCAATTTTAAGATACAATCCTGCATTGATTAGCTCCAGAAGTAACCAATGATGTATGTCCACAAAATACAAAGACAAGTCAGGGAGACTCTTCATAATACTGTTATCGATTGGAATTTTGATGGTTGACACTTTAAATTAAAAATTTTAACTTAGACCAAAATACTCACTTTCTCTGTTGTCCGATACAAGCACAAAAATGGAGAATTTGTTCTAAGTGGGATGCAGAGATTGGAAAATATTTCAACTTACTTGGAGTACTATATATTTGTTTTCTTCATTTTTTGCAACTTTCAAGCCGAGGTACCTCTTCCAGTCAACAACCTCTCTAGTTGAAACCCTTATGACTGAGATCCCTTTTGTGTGTCTTCTTATTTGCACCAATGGTGCATTTTGTCTCAGGAATGCATAATGCTTGATATGGTGTAAAACCCCTTCTTGATTCATCGCTCATCATTCCCAGTAGTGCAAGGAAAGACCCACCAAAAAAAGTCAATCCTGTTTACATTGCCGCCCTTGCAGTATTTAAAAAGCAATAAATGAGTAACATTGTCCTATAACGGATTATCATCAAACAAAAATTGTCTTCATGCTCATAGACACAGCCACGTAGATATCTGCTACTTCTCCTTTGCCATAAGGAAAAGTATTTGTGTATTTCGATGATGACTTGGAAATTTTGATAGGAATGGTTTCAGATTTTGGAATACTGATCCAACCAGATACCTCATCGAAACTCATATATTGAACTATTTGATCCTCTGATTTGATACTTTTCAAGGCTTGATGTTGTGCATTTTTTGATCCCATGCAATGGAGTAAAGATAGTCAGTTCACATGATCTGCAGATATTTTGCACTGCTCTTGGAAAGTGCTCATCCAATGCCTGAGATGGCATTGAATAACAATTGACATCTTTGAGTGAAGCGACTCTAGTATTGGCATCTTCTTCCATGACATCTTTCTTGGTATATCTAGCTTGATGAATCTTACTTCAGATCTTGGAACACTGTCAAACAGTCTAATGTATTTCGGAGTGATTTTGGTTGTACTACAAGCACAATGCATCCCTGAATGGAATTTGATCTCTCAAACTTGATGTATACCCTGGTATTATTGAAGACAAAGGTATGGCTTTGATCTTAGTTCTAGTATCAAATTTCTCATGCTCAGACTCCATCTTCTTTTTGCTCCTTGTTGGCATACATCTCTTCTCTCTGGTGGAGAGGTTCAAATAACAAATAGCTAGAGATGGTACTTGATCGAGAATTTGTTATGGAAATGTGAGAAATTCTTGTTCAAGATGATGTCTCATCTCAAACCACTCTGATCCAAGATCCAAGATGAGATTTTATGTTACATACATATACACGTACATACATAAACACATATCTATCAATGTGCATATCTCATATCTGACTTGCGTCGGAAGTCAGAAGTGCTCTGTGCACAACAACAACACATGTAACATATATTTACTATATTTTCAATTTATTACAGATGAGTGTCATTCCACATCATGGCTATCAACACGTCATGTTCTGTTTTCTAATTTGCACTTTGTAATACACATCTACATAGTGTATGTTGTGTTGTGTGTTGTGTTAACACACTGTTGCACAGTGTGTTGTGATACTAGGTTACACAACTTGAAAAGCAGTAAGATTGTTGATTTTCATTTTCAATTTTTTGCTCAAGCACACAGCTTCCCGGTCGCTTCATTAACAAAATTCCCATGGAATCTGCAACTTCTGTTGCAAAGCATACCATGCCTTCCATCAAACCAGTACCAATACACATTAATAGTCCTCCCGTTAACTCTTCTGGTTCTCAACAGAGCAAGAGACCTTATATTTCTGTTGACGAGCCATCAGGAAAGACCTCAAGGACTGATGTGTCAAAGCAGTTTTCTAAATCCAAAAGCTGTGCCATTGATATATACAAGATAGCCATTGTTGAGGGTTCTGTTGGAGATGGAGAAGCTGAAGCCAAGCTTGAGTGGAAGAGGAATCAGTCTAAATGGTAACATTATTTTATCAGGTTCAACCCCATCCACCGTAAGAATGAGATCTGCTTGACTAGCAACTCATATTCAGTCTCGAGTGAAATCTTGAATGGGATCTTGTATCAAAGTCTATGAGATCATTATTCAGAATGTGGAAAGAGATCTTGATCACGAAGGATCAAATCTCCAACTTTTCTTGATATCAAAAAATTGCATGACACAATAATGCAAACCATATCTACAAATAATGAGAGTATAGTATAGCAAGGATGCCATATTAAAACAAATTTGTCATGCACCAGTAATCTGGCTTCACTCTCTGAACGAATTTATACTTCTCTCTTTGCTCCATATCTTGTCCAGATGCACTTTGTATTCATCACAACCATGCACTCTCTACAAGCGACAATGACTCTTCTATCCTCTGCATTATTGCGGGTTGATTTTTGGCTCATTGCAAATTGGTGATATCTTCTGCAGAAATCAAATGCATTTATTTGTCCAGCAGCCTCATTCGTTGCTTCAATCAATTTTTCTTTTGGGCCCTCCAAAAGGGCTCTAAATCCATAGTTGCCATCACCTTTGATTGATATTAGTTTCCCTACTTCAGAGAGGTTCCTGCTGGACCCGCTGATCATTGTGTATGTTCCTGTTGGACCTGGGGAGCATTGTACACCTTTTTTCTGGCCCTGCCGTGTCTTGCACATGTTCCTGTAGGACCTGGGAAATGATGTACACCTTCCTGCCTGACCTGCAAAGCCTTGCACACTTTCCTTTCAAACCCGCAGAGTGTCATACAGCTTCCTGCCGGAACCGCGGAGGTTCCTTCACCTTTTGTAGTAGATGGAAGTACTATCCTGTAGACATCATTCTCAAAGAAGACCAACAGCAGACAACAGCAGACAACAGCAGACAACAGCAGACAACAGCAGACAACAGCAGACAACAGCAGACAACAGCAGACAACAGCAGACAACCAGACAACAGCAGACAACAGCAGACAACAGCAGACAACAGCAGACAACAGCAGACAACAGCAGACAACAGCAGACAACAGCATACAACAATGTAGACACACCACACACAACGTACAACAACAACACAACTAAGTTGATATCTTTGGACCTGAGCTTACAGCCAAAATACTCTGAAACCCTTCAACAACTCCAACACTGAAGCAGCCAACCATAACAGCAAGCAGAACTCCATCCAGGTCAGCAGCAATCGTCTTTACTACTCTAACGCCCTCATCTCTGCTAAATATAGAACTTGTGACTCAAACATTCTTCTGCTCTTCCGGTTCCAGCCTTCTCCCCACCTACTTTTTTGGTGAAATTACAGCATTTTTCATCTACTGTACAGCACAACATCATAAACATGTGGACTTTGGCTCTATCTGAGTGTTCTCTCTGTTTTGCTGCAGTCATGTTGATAGCACATACACAAAAAATGAGATTGATAGGGTTTGTGCCCGCACAAATAACAAACAATTTGCCAGCCACTATGATTTTTCACCTCAAAGTATTTCTGCCTTCATCAATGTTACCCCTCACATCAATGAAAAGCATGTGTTTATGACGCTTGCATGTTGGAAAGATTTTGGCACTGAGTATTGGATGAAATCCCATTGGAGATTGCACCCAGAAACAATTTGAAGCATTTGTAATGAAGTGTGTGCTCACTTGCCAAGAGAAAGTCAGAAAAAATTGTATGTACTGACGTCAAAGTACTACAAGTTTTTCTCGCTTCAATTGATTGAGTTCACTTCAAATGGCAAGAGTTCAGGACTGATTCAGGTAGCAAGCGGTATTCCCACAAGCACAAAGGGCGGGCATCAGCTATGAAGTTTGCGTTGACACTGTGAAAGTTCATATTGCTTGGGCAAGTGGACCATACCCTGCTGGATCACATGATATTACAATTTTTGTGGAGGAAAGGCAAAGGAAAAGCATAATTGGAGGCGATCAAGCTCGTATCATCAAATACCCAATGGAAAACGGCTTGTTGGTGATTCTGGCTACATGGGCAAGCCAGATAAATTATCCACCACACTTGGAGGGCATTCAGCTGAAGCCAAGGAGTTGTTTCCTCGATTGAAATCTTGACAGGAGCCACTTTTTTGGTACTACAAATTGCTGGAAATAATGGGTGGGGCTGCATTTTGTACTCTCATTCTCTCCACTGCACCCCCACCCAGGTTGGAAAATGATGCTCCCCTGTTTGATGTTTGAATTAATTTTCTAAGCAATAATTATCACTATTATGGTGTGCATATTATGTTAGGTGACTTTATTATGAGAAATAGATCATTTTATCACAATAGATTTATAGGTACATTAATCTGTGATGCAGCACTACGTGATGCTATTATGAACATGATATATTATTAAGTGTAGTTGTTACTTGATGCAGTACAACAATATGGACAGTAAGTTTGGTCATTACAATTCAATTTATTTCTATGTTCGGGATGAAGAATTAGTACTTAATTGACTCGGAATCCACTTCTCTAACAAAATGCACAACTCCCACATCCTTCCAGTGCTGACATATCTGTCTTCCATAAAGGTAGCATTGGGATCTGTTGAACAAAATACACACTCAACCTACTTCATGGGCTGGACCATATCCTCTCCATCTGACTGCTGCAGCAGTACACAATATGTCCATCCTCAAGCTGAGGTACATCAGCATCCAAGTGAGCCCATGATCGCATCCGCATCCGTAGCAGCTGGAAAATAGGAGACGTCTCAAAGACGAGATGATTATTACCAAAGGGTGGAATCTTGGCCTTCTGCTTACAAAATAATCACAAGGGGAGAAGAGGCAGGTTATGGGGGTTAGGCAATCCCTTGGAGGCAACTCCAAATACAACAATCAGGTCCAGGTCTATGGGAAAGAAGAAATCATGGGAGAAAAGTAGTGATGGGAGGGTAGACCAGAGTGAACAACAATCAACCAAACAAAATTTGACACCTCATGGAGCTGGAGCCGTGAGGCATCAGCATCCAAGGGAGCCCTGCGGTCTTGCATTCGCAACTCTAGCAAGGGATCTCGAAAGATGATGAGATGGTGATGACCGAAGTGAAGGAGAGATGACACAGATGATGACTACCGATGGAGAAATAACACTGATGGGAGAAAACGAATGGTGGGAGGAAACAACAATCAACTGAACATTGATGGAAGGAGAGGGTCGACATGAAGCAGAGACTCAATGAAGATGATGACTTATTTGAGGGGGATCTGGGCACTCCTAAGATAATCCCCCATAACATCATGGAAGAAGACCCTTTCCCCTTTTTCTTCCACTCCTCAACCCCAAGAACCCCAAATGGAACCCAAATACAAAGGATGACCCTATCCTTAGCAACTCAAACTGAGAGGGAACTGAACGAAGATGAAAGGATAAATAATGGTGAATGATTAAAGGAGGAGACGACAATCAACTGGAAGCAGAGACAAAATACATCCGCACCAGATTAGTAGCAGCACTAATCAGAGATGCATGAAGACAGGAGGAAAGGGGACAATCAACCAAAGATTTGACTTCTCATTGACACGAGAGCTGAAGCACATCATCATCTGCCACAATTCATTGTCCTGAGAAGGCACGCCTGGGGTCTGGAGAGAGGGAATCAGAAGGGATGATTTACAATTTATGGGCAGAAGATTCATCGCGAACCTCGACCAACACTGAAAAATCAGACACGCCTCAATGGCCTGGGACGGCAGGCAATCGGGTCCTGGAGAGACTACCTCTCTACTTACCTTTAGAACTAATAAAATTCACATGAAAAAAATTGTCTATGTTGTCTATTTCTTAAGGTAAGATTCGTACTTGAGCCCCTGCTGGCTCAAAATTGGAAAAAGCAGCAGAAGTACAATGTACAATTGGAAAGAGTCATGAGCCAATCTTAAATGCCAACCCCTGAAAGAGACATACATGCTGCTGCTGCCGCTGCTGCCGCCGCCGCCGCTGCTAGAGAATAGCCTCCGTGGCACCTCCAAGATAGCAATCTCCCTTCACTCAGTGCCTGGCCAGAGCAGAAGGTATCCAAGCTCCACGAATCCCAAATATGTTGATATGGGACGTTCTGGGAGGCCAAAAGAAAGTGAAACCATCTGCACCCATTGCTAAACTATTACAACTGAATGACAGTATCACAAAAACAAGCTTCAAGTTATATTTATCAAACCTTCAAGAGCAAGTTTCCATGCATCTACAACAGTGCATATCTTTCCAACAAAGATAATTCTAACAGAATATATCATAGTTACAAAAGATATATCATCTTCCAAATCCCAACAACAACAAAAAATCACCCACTTAAAGTCAACAAAGAAATTGCAAAGCAAGATTTTGGTGAGTGTCTGTCTCACACCGCAATTCATGTGAACATGAAGTTGAGCTCGGAAATGGCATATGTTGCATGTGCCTTGGATAAAATTGCACACAGAGATGCAGACTACAGAAAAAGAGAGAAAATGATAGAAGAGTTGATGCAGCAAATATAGAAAGAGTTGACCTCAATTATATTTTGAAGGAAGTGGTATTTGTTAATATGACAATCATGCGAACAGGTTCAGATGCCATTGATTCCTTAGAACCAATTATGTCTAAGTACAACAAGCAAAGATTATGCCGATCTATCATGCAATTTGGAGGGAAAGATAAAGCATGAGATGGAGGTGGGATGAGGGTAAACATTGGGTTTGCTGAAGCACAATCTTACAGTGATTATGAATTAATTAATGGGAAAGAACTTAGAGTGCCATCTTTGTTCAAAGATGGAGAGCAATATTTGAATGGATTAGGAGAGAGTTCATCACTTAAACAAACTTTAGGGTTGGTAGTGCAGCATTTCAGCAAAGTTTTAAAGTTGAAGTACGATGGAGTTAATAACAGGGAATGCAACAGATTGTCAAAAAGCACTTGTCAATAAACATTGGAAAGGCAATGACATTCCTGTCCAGTATGAAAATTTAAGTGCAAGAAGAATCATTGAACATGCACTTTGATTTCAAAAATGACCAAAGACCAAACTATAACCACTGTCTGGTATATTCATATCTTCAAATGGTTGAGGGAGAACTGTATAGTGTTGTCTTGGTTATGTGCTTGTGAAGTAGTATTGGTGCTTTGTTTGACAAATAATGAATGACCATCTACATTTATATTATGGTTTATAATATGGTATCATTTATGGCACATTTTGCTTTAGCTTGCTGAGATTCCACGTGATAATGCTGAGATGCTACGTAATAACTCAAGAAGGGACACAGCCATATGGCATACCCTTAAAATATCCCGTTTTTACCCATAAGCAAAAACCGGGATCTCCAAGAATCCCTCAGCCTCATTGCTTAGGAACTCAAATATCAATCACTAAAATATTTCATTTTTACCCATTAGCAAAAATCACCCATCCGGTCGGTCTCCAAGAACCCAAGGGGGCAAGTAACACAACGGCAACACGCCTTCACTTGAAAACAGAAGAAACTTTCCAAAATCGTACATAGGAATTAGTAAATCATGATTTTTCGAATTCACATGATATGTTCAGTCTTGAGTTATAACTCGATTCTTTTAAGAAATATCATTTTTTGCACTCATGGCTTGGTGTCAAACCCTTTCACCAAAGCAGCAGAGGAGTACAGCGCCAGTCCGCTCAGCTGCATCATTGTCCCTGACAAATAAACCAATTCCTGTTTGACCAGATGTCTAACGGAACTCCAAGCATTCATCATTCTTGGCATCCGTACTGGTTTTACCAAGCTCGATCCCTTCCTTGAGACCCATAAGAAAATGTGGGACTACCATCCAGAGGAAAAGCGCCCCCTCCAGAAAAAGATTGCTGAGTGGTACCGCTCCGGAAGACACCCTAAACACTCCAAGGATCAACCCAAATTCCTTAAGGGCAACAAGTCAGAGTGCCCCACTGAACAAGAAGCCCCTCCTGCTTACTCGTATCTCCAAAGCAAGGGTTTTATCTACAACAAACGTCAACTTTTTACGGATTGCTCAGCTGCCTCCACCAACTACCTTGAACAGGACGAACATGACTACAAAGATGAAGAATCAGTTCACACCCCTCCAGACCGAGAGGCACCACCCATCATCAAATCATTTGCCAAGAAACCACTGAAATTTGATCCGCCCACATTGGTCATCGCTGCACCAGCCAAGAAGACTACTACTGCCAAGAAACACACCCGTACCAAGCATCAAAGCATCATGACTGACCCCCCTCCTAATACAAAAGACTTCAACATTGACGTCATATGGGTCTCAACCCAGAAGGAGCCTTCAAACACAACAGGGTTTTCTACCTAAACCCAGACAATCCATTCACCATGCCACGTGGTGTCAAGTGTTGGAAATCTGAAGGTCAGAATGTTCGTGATGCTAACGGTCTACAAGGCATGGAAAGATAAATGCCAAATGTCCTCCATTCTGATCGAAATGGTTTTAGGTGATTCTGTTGATCAGCATACAGCAGTGGATCTGAAGGATACCAAAGAGGGCAAGAGGCAAGCTATGAAGCATAGTAAATCTACACAGGATTGGAGGTGGGCGCAAAAGAAAAAGGAGAACAAGCCCAATGAGGAGGAGGAGGGCAAGCCCAAGGAGGAGGGTTGGTGTCATTTTGTTCTTTGTGCGATGTACCTCTCCGTCCTTCCCTGTTCCTTTTGTCCACCCAGATATCAGCTTCCCTCTGCTTTGCCTGTTCTCTGTGTACTGCTTTGCTCCATTGTACATTGTCAAACTCGTTATATTCTTCCCTAGTTTTCTTTAATTGTGCTGGTTTCAAGCAATCTGCATCACCTGCTGCTACATCCAGCTCTAGTAACTTCTTTGCAAGATGGCCATGTATTTTCATGTTCCCTCTGTTCTTGATTCTAGTTCTAGATGGAGGGATGTTTTTGAGATGATCAATGCCAGCTTTATCATCAAAAGCTATCTTTTTGATGTTCTTCTTTATTGTCTTTTTGAGATTATAGAGATTTGTAGCAAAGTTGAATTTGTTGTATTTCTGGAAGGCGGGATCAATTTTCCAGACATGTGCAGCAGATTGTGTCCAGTAAGGATATCATTGATCTGCAAATGCCATTAATGTTTCTCGTCGATGTTTCTTGGCCTCACTATGCTGCCATGGTATGAGAGGTGCATCATTCTCATTCTTCTTTCCTTTGATTGGATTCTCTTGGACTTGGATTACTATTTCTGAGCCTGAGCCCCCTCCTAGTCCTAGCAATTGTCGGAGAATAGCTGCACTACCTGTTGCAGGCAGCCCTGCTTTCTTATACTCTGCTTGTAATTCCATGTAGGATAGTTCCCCTAAATGTTTTGGTGTTGTGTCCCCTTCATTGGCAGCTGCGATTACATGGCAGCGGCTGTTGTTTACATTTCGACCAAAGTTGAAAGTAGAGGAGCCCTCCCATGTCTCCCACCACCACGACCACTTCCTCCCCTTCTGCTAGTACTGCTTATGCTTCAACCAGAGTTGAACGCAGAGGGGCCCTCCCCATGTCTCCCGTCACCACAGCAGCTTACTCCTCTTCTACTGCTGCTTATGCTGCTTATGCTTCAACCAGAGTTGAATGCAGAGGCCCTCCCACGTCTCCCCCACAACCACAACCACTTTGTCCTCTTCTACTGCTGCTTATGCTTCAAGCAGAGGAGCCTGCCCCATGTTTCTCACCACCACGACCACTTCCTCCTTGTCCACTGCTGCTTACGTTTCGACTGGAAACCATGCTGGCTATGCCACAAGCCACGAATGTAGCTGTTTTGGTGGGCTAGGGTCAGTAAATCTGTGGTGTATAATGTGTCTGTTATGTCCTGTTGTGTTGTGTTGTGGTGTGGTGTGTTGTGTTTTTTCTGTCTGTTGTGTTGTGTTGTGTGTTGTGTTGTGTTGTGTGTTGTGTGTTGTGTGTTGTGTGTTGAGTGTTGAGTGTTGAGTGTTGAGTGTTGCGTGTTGCGTGTTGTGTGTTGTGTGTTGTCTGCTGTAGCCTGCAACTCAATCAAAAAAGGCAGACAAGAAGCAGACAACAGACCTTTCACTGCAGAACACAGAAGCACAGAGATACAAACAGCAGACACACAGCAGACAGCAGACACACGTTTTTTAACAATAAAGGTACTCGCTACTTACTTCTATGGTACCACTTAAATCAATCCCAGTTCAATCAAGTACATGACTTGAATACCATATTTTGGTATGTAACTAAGTAAACCATGTTTCTCCCAGATCCTTGCTTTGGTTTGAATACAATTTTGGCACATGGCACTGATCACGCAGAGTCAGAGAAACAGGGGCATTAGCAAAAAGCACTCGACTTAGATTGATACCAATGCTTTGAGCCATGAGCTAGATAGTGAAAATGGTCTGAGAAAAACAACAACATGAAAGCAGGGACCAAAGAAACCAGCTGAAAGTGTACGGTGCATCATGAATTGTTTAGAATGGCAAGTATACTTGAGATTCAGTGAGAATGATGTCTACAGGATACTACTTCCATTTACTATGGAAGGTATCTGGCACTCTGCAGGTCCAGAAGGAAGGTGTATGATGCTGCGCGAATCTGGAACAAAGGTGAGCAATGCTTTGCGGATCCGGCAGGAAGGTGCACAATGCTCCCCAGGTCCAACAGGAACATGTGTAACACTCCGTCTCACCAGAAGAAAGGTATGCAACACTCTGCTGTGTGTCTGTTATCAGGAAAAATATAGCATTATCTACTTCTAGATGTACGCATGGTCGTTCATAATTTTTTGTCATGAATGATTGAGAACGTACCATACCATAGGTTGTTCCTCACTGGATCATTGCATCTACATCAGAAGCCATTCCAATTTGGATTGTTCTGGTCTAATTGGTGCAACTGATGTGCAGAAGATGAATAGCCCTAGTAAAAAGTCCATGGTAGCAATGTCACCCAGGCCTGTCAAGGTGTGGCAACCTCCAAGGTCTCCAATTGCGACAGTTAACTTCATGTCTTCATCCTTGTCTTCGTCTCCTTCTTTGAATTTTACCGAGTCTTCCTCATATTTGTGTCAATGCCGATTCCAGGGTTAGCAAGAATAGTGAGTCAGATTTGGAGGAAGTCCACAATCATTTGAACTCTCTCTCTCTCTCTCTCTCTCTCTCTCTCTCTCTCTCTCTCTCTCTCTCTCTCTCTCTCTCTCTCTCGCTCTCGCTCTCTCTCTCCCTCTCGCTCTCGCTCTCGCTCTCGCTCTCGCTCTCGCTCTCGCTCTCGCTCTCTGCATAATTGACCTCTTCAGCAAATCAACTCCAGTTGAATCATCTATAAGTTATTCCAGCATTGATGAGTTTTGGCTTACTTCAGATATGGCTCTGAATGACAAGACTGCATTCTCTGTGAGTATGAAGATGATTGTGATGGTCAGAGTCATAGATGTTACTGTCCTGTTGCCGCTTGTTGACAAATACAAGAAGAATCTCGAGACACTTGATCAGGAGTTAATGCTTGTGAAAAAGAAGGAGGCCTGTAGAAAGAATGACCTCAAGCTCATTGCAAAGAACCAGGAGGAGAGGACTACAAGGATCCCATTGGTAAAAGTTGTGAAAAATACCAAAGCTCACAGTACTTTCCTGTGGGTTTCATGCTTTTCTCTTTGATCCGTATCTTGTACAGATGCATTTTGTATTCATCAGAACCATGCACAATCCATATCTCCTCCACGGCCCTCCAATCTTCTGCATTATTAAGGGTTGATTCATGGCTCTTTGCAAATCGGTGATATCTTCTGCAGAAATCAAACGCATTTATTTGTCCACCAGCCTCGTTCATTGCTTCAATCATCTTTTTCTTTTAGGCCCTCCAGAAGAGCTCTAAATCCATAGTTGCCATCACCTTTGATTGGTATTTGTTTCCTATTTCAGAAAGGTTCCTGCTGGATCTGCAGAGTGCTGCATACCTTTCTTCTGACACTGTAGAGTGTTGCACATGTTCCTGTTGGACCTGGGGAGCATTGTGCACCTTCCTGCCGGACCTGCAAAGTATCACTCACCTTCACTTTGGACTTCTGGAGCATGAACACCTTCCTTCTGGACCTGCAGAGTGTCGTGCACCTTCCATAGAAAATGGAAGTAGTATCTTGCAGACATCATTCTCACTGAATCTCAATTATACTTGCCATTCTAAACAATTCATGATGCACCTTACAGTTTCAGCTGGTTTCTTTGGTCCCTGCTTTCATGTTGTGTTTTTCTCAGGCCATTTTCACTATCTAGGTCGTGGCTCAAGGCACAAGGTATCAATCTAAGTCAGGTGTTTTTACCAAGGCCCCTGTTCCATTGACTATGATTGATCACTGCCATGTGCCAAAATTAGATTCAAACCAAAACAAGGATCTGGATCATTGCATCTACATCAGCAGCCATTCCAATTTGGATTGTTCTGGTCTAATTGGTGCAACGAATGTGCAGAAGCTGAATAGCCCTAGTAAAAAGTCCATGGTAGCAATGCCACCCAGGCCTGTCAAGGTGTGGCAACCTCCAAGGTCTCCTGCTACAACAGTGAACTGCACTTCTTCATCCTTGTCTTCCTCTCCTTCTTCGGAGTTTACCAAGTCTTCCTCATATTAGTGTTCCTAGGTGAGCAAGAATAGTGAGTCAGATTTGGAGGAAGTCCACAATCATTTGAAAAATCTCACTCTTGCTCTCTGCGCAATTGACCTCTTCAGCAAATCAACTCCAGTTGAATCATCTATAAGTTATTCCAGCATTGATGAGTTTTGGCTTACTTCAGATATGGCTCTGAATGACAAGACTGCATTCTCTGTGAGCATGAAGAGGATTGTGATGGATGGAGTCATAGATGTTACTGTCCTGTTGCCGCTTGTTGACAAATACAAGAAGAATCTCGAGACACTTAATCAGGAGTTAATGCTTATGAAAAAGAAGGAGGCCTGTAGAAAGAATGACCTCAAGCTCATTGCAAAGAACCAGGAGAAGAGGACTACAAGGATCCCATTGGTAAAAGTTGTGAAAAATACCAAAGCTCACAGTACTTTCCTGTGGGTTTCATGCTTTTCTCTTTGATCCGTATCTTGTACAGATGCATTTTGTATTCATCAGAACCATGCACAATCCATATCTCCTCCACGGCCCTCCAATCTTCTGCATTATTAAGGGTTGATTCATGGCTCTTTGCAAATCGGTGATATCTTCTGCAGAAATCAAACGCATTTATTTGTCCACCAGCCTCGTTCATTGCTTCAAACAATTTTTCTTTTAGGCCCTCCAGAAGAGCTCTAAATCCATAGTTGCCATCACCTTTGATTGATATTTGTTTCCTACTTCAGAAAGGTTCCTGCTGGATCTGCAGAGTGTTGCACACCTTTCTTCTAACATTGTAGAGTGTTGCACATGTTCCTGTTGAACCCGAGGAGCATTGTGCACCTTCCTGCCGGACCTGCAAAGCATCACTCACCTTCCTTCTGGACATGCGCAGCATCATACACCTTCCTTCTGGACCTGCAGAACGTCGTGCACCGTCTGTAGTAAATGGAAGTAGTATCCTGTAGACATCATTCTCACTGAATCTCAACTATACTTGCCGTTTTAAACAATTCATGATGCACCGTACACTTTCATCCAGTTTCTTTAGTCCCTACTATCATGTTGTTTTCTTCTCGTGCCATTTTTACTGTCTAGCTCACGGCTCAAGGCACAAGGTATCAATCTCAGTCAAGTACCTTTTACCAAGTGACATAGGCCAAGAATCAGCCCCTTTTTGTACCCATTGGTACAAAATACAAAAGGAGCATTCTCAGGACTCCCCAGGTGGGAAGTCCACTGCCCCTGATCCAAAAGACAAGGACTCCCCAACATTGGAGTCCACCGCCCTGGTCCAAAAGGCTAGGACTCCCCACCACAGGAGTCCACTGCCTCATGGGCTATGGAACACCAGAGTCCATAGCCCCTTCTGTTGAGAAGGCAAAAATCATACCAATTGTGTGTAGAATCCACACAAATTTTGTTTGCATCGTTTGGATTGGAAGAGCAGTTCCACTGCCCTTCCATCCTAACAATTAGAGCAAATTAAGCTCATAAAATAAAAACTTCACTACCTATAAGTTTTGCATGATGTTTATTTTGCAACGATACGGCTCAGGTCAATATCTTAAGATAGCCATGGTGCGACCTTCGTGCACCAAAGCCGACGACATTCAACCCTTCCAACACGAGGTACCCTAAATATTTTTTGATCGCGAGCAGCAATTTTAACTTTTTCGCGTCAGTGATACTATTTTTTGCATGATTGACAACCTCTCCAAAATCAGCTACGCATTCGACGAATTCCTTCGGTTTTGCGATCGACAAGCTCTCCAAAAATTCTCCCGCGATCAGCAAGATAGCAATAAACTTTGAGCAATGGACTTTGGCGACCGGGGAGTCCTATGATTCTGATTAATTTTGTGATCGAGAATTCTTGCAAATTAGTTGGAAGCAAGACTTTCAAGAAAGAAAAGTCTAAGAAGAAAAATTTAAAAATTTAAAAATAAAAAAAATCATTTTTGAACTAATCTCCACAGGGCACCCAAGACCTTTTTCAAGGCCTTATTTTATAATACGCCCCTTGGAGAGGCAATTGAGAGGATGCTGTCTAGCAAGTCAAGCCCAGAAGGCCTCAAGCCACAGGAGTGTGAGAGGAGCTCTGGGAGGTCCAAGCCACCCATCTCCTATATTCCTACTGCCATGGACACCACCATGGTGGTTAATAAAATCAAGGTCTCCAACAAGATGACCTTGTCCGTCACCGTCTTTGATGAGGGGAGTCCGGAGCAGTTCCTGAACCATTTTCAGACCTCACTGGAGATTATTTCCCGGAGGGGACTAGACACGGATTTCGAGGAAGCATGCAAGGCATACAAGAAGGCCGAGGAAAAGCTGACTGCGGCCACTGCGGCCAAAGCCAAGCATAAGGGAACAGACGAAAGTTCTCCTGTCCTCCAGGCATGGACAAAGGCAACTGCTGCCAAAATCTGTAGCCAAGAGACCATAGAGTCTGCTGGCCAAGCAATCTTCTTGCAGTATTCTACCCAACTGTCGGAAACTGCTTGTAGACCATGGACCAACATCGTAGGGGAACAGATAAACTGTGAACCATGGACTGATGTCAATGGGGTTGAACACCCAACGAAATGCTCGGCAACCTGGGACTACTTGAGGGAGTGTGTCCAGTTGCACCTGCAGACTGTCTTTAGGACTGATGCAGCGGAGCAAGAACTGTTCTATATCAGCAATGGGTTGAAGAAACCTAACAGGGTACTTATCAGAGACTTTGTGCAGAGGATCCAATGCCTTAACGGGTACGTAGAACTCTTGCCATGCCTGTACTACTCTTCGAAGGCTGCAAAGTCAACGAAAGTATGTGGACCCTTTGAAGATGCCCACTTGGCAAGCCACATCCTCAGGATGGTTCCTAGGAACTGGCAGGACCAATATGAGCTCAGTGGAGCTTTGGTACCACAGAGTGTCAGGGAACTTCTAGAAGTCCTTGAACGCATTGAAAAGGCCTACCCCACCGCGAAGGTTGGAGAAGGACCCAAGAATGCATCCGAGTCTAGCGACTCATCTAAAAAGAAGATGGTCTCTTTTAGTCACCGGATTCCGAAGAAACGTTGCACAGAGAAGTACTGCTCTCTGAGTAAGAAACATGGGGGTGCACATACCACCCACAATACTCCGGATTGCCGGAAGTATGAATCCAATGGTACCCCGAAGCCTAGCTTCAAGGGAAAAAGACCAAATGGAACCTCTCATGGACAAGAGAGACCTGCTCAAGGAGGAAGTAGCTATGCACAGCTATCCGCTAAAATTGACAAACTTACCAAGTCCAACAAGAAAATGAAACGCGCTATCAGCAAGAAGAAGCGTAAGCATCACGACATAAGTGACAGTGATGATTCAGACTCATCCTGAGTAGTCGGATTAAAACTTCCCCACGTGCCAACATAACATTTTCTGATTCAAACATTGTCAGTTCAAATCCAACACAAGACCTAGGAAATCTTGCAGTTGAACCAACACGGAGTGAAACAATTGCTGAATTGTTGGACCCTGAACTGTCGGGTGACCTTTTCAATAGTGTGAGCCCCCCTTTGACAGGTAAAGAAGGACGGGTCACTACTGTAGTAGCCAAAGCGCGTTATATAACGACTGAAAATCCAGCCCGTAAGAACCTCTAACACTCTACAGGGCGTCGTACCAGTAACATGATCATCAAGATCCTACTTGATAGTGGATCTAATGGTGACCTCCTGTTTCATACAAAAGGAATGGAGAAACACTTTCCCTACTTGACTACCGTGAAATGCAAATTCTAAGACCCACCCATTCTAAGGCCTAGACTCCGACCGCATTAAAAAATGTCTTTTTCACGCACTTAACTTGCTTTTCAGAGCAAGCAACTATTACAAAGTGATAGCCTTAGTCAACTACGTCACAACAATATGTATTGCTCCTCGTAACTCCTTCCGGTTCGCGAGTTATGTCATTTAACATGCAAAACTCACCACAACGAACTGCGCTAACACTCTCATCATAAAAATGATGCCTCTACGATACAATTCCAGGTATGTTGGTAACTAGAAGTGGATACTAATATTTTTTTACATGTTAACGTCACTAGCTTTGGTCTTCTTCACAAATGTATCTTTTGACATTTGCTGACCTTAGAACGCGCATTTTACGGTAGGCAGGTGCCAAAGTCTTGGCATACATCAAATGGGAGCTTCCTAACCAAAGGATGGAGCGAAGTTAACTTGAAATTCTTTAAGTATTCAAACAGTAAGGAGTAATTATTGACTCCAGACGTAGTAGAGTAAGATGAGAAGAAAGTGACCAAGCCAGTGTTTGACCTCATTCTTGGATGCCAAACCGTGAAAGAGCTCGGAATTGTTCTAGATTTTCGAACAAAAGAAATTACCATTGACCAAATCATTTTGCCAATGAGAGATGTCAATAGTCTGACCAAATCCAACCTGGAAAAAGCCTGGACTGTCAACAACAGCATGGCGAACAAACCGCAAAGTACGCAGGAAGCAACACAGTGGGTAGTTAAAATCCTAGATGCGAATTATAAAAAGGCAGACCTCCAATCAATTCTTAGCACCAATTCTACTCACCTTAGTCTCCAAGACCAAAACGCATTACTGGAGTTGCTCACAGAATTTGAGGAACTTTTTGACAGATCACTAGGTGATTGGAACACAGAGCCCGCATCTTTTGAACTCAAGGAAGGTGCTAAACCATATCATGGTAAGACATACCCAGTACCTAAATCGCGTAAAGAAACAACGATTAAAGAACTAAATCGACTATGCGAACTGGGAGTGGGAGGGTTTCAGCCCGAATCAGAATGGGCGTCACCATCATTTATCACTGCAAAGAAAGACAGAACTGTAGGCTTTCTCACTGATTTTAAGGAGGTAAATAAACAACTAGTTAGAAAGCCATTTCCATTACCCCAAATCAGTACAGTTCTGCAAGAGCTAGAAGGATTTACGTATGCTACAACCCTAGATTTAAACATGGGTTACTATACTATTAGATTGGACCCCAATTCATCCAAAATATGTACCCTCATTTTCCCATGGGGCAAATATTCATACCTCGGGTTGCCAATGGACATCGCTGGTTCACCAGATATTTTTCAAGCAAAAATGTCATCACTAATGGTAGCCTTAGAGTTTGTAAGAACTTATCTTGATGATTTGTTATGCATCACAAAGACAAATCTGGAAGACCACTTTGACAAACTGAAAGTGGTACTTACCAGATTACGCGAGGCAGGCTTGCAAATCAACGCCCAAAAATTGTCTTTCTGTGCCATAGAAACTGAGTATCTAGGTTATACCCTCACACGTACAGGGATTAAACCACAGCAGAAAAAGGTACAAGCGATTCTCGCGATCTCACCATCACAAAATGTCAAAGACATCCGTAAGTTCCCGGACATGGTCCAGTATTATAGAGATCTTTGGGCAAGACACAGCAAAGTGCTTGCCCCACTCACCTCACTGGTAGGAGGGTGTGGTCACACCAAGGTCAACAGAGCCAACAAGACAAGGAAACGTCCATGGTACTGGGACACGGTGCATCAAAAAGCATTCGATGACGTAAAGAGCAATTGTCAAGGATGTAGTCTTAGCCTATCCCGATTATTCAAGGGAATTCGAGAATACACTGATGCCTCGTCTAAACACTTGGATCAGTTATCACCCAGGGTAATAGACCGCTTGCGTTTTTCAGTAGCAAACAGTCCACAGCACTACAGAAATACAGCGTGACCAAACTTGAACTACTGGCCATAGTGGAGACACTAAAAGAGTTTGTGGGGACAAAGATTGAAAGTCTATACAGACAACAAAAATCTGATCGAGGACGCGCTCGGATTAACCTCTGACCGTGTCTACTGATGGAGATTGCTCCTCGAGGAATTTGGGCCCGAAATTGTTTACATTAAAGGCACATATAATACTGTCGCCGATGCCATCTCTCGCTTAGACATCAGGCCCATTCCGAGTGAGCATGAAAACTGGATGACGTTTACAAAGTGCTGGTGTTATTACACTATGCAAGATGAGAGTGCAATCGACACCTCTGCATACCAAGAGGAAATGAATCTGGTATTTGCGAACCACAGCAAAGAAGATGTAATCTACCCGTTAACAGTACGAGAGATTGCAGAAGCACAAAAGCTTGATGCCAGCTTGAAGACGCTGAAAGATCAGTACTCGACACAATTGGTCGAAAGTACAGAACTCCTGTGCAAGGACGGAAAAATGATCATTCCAAAAGATCTTCAACACCGTGCAGTTAGTTGGTACCACCACTATCTACAGCACCCTGGACACACTAGACTTGAAGAAACCCTTCGTGCTGCAATGTACTGGAAAGGTATGCGAAATACCATCCGAAAATATGTCAAAAACTGTCGTGCATGCCAAGTAAACAAGAGGCATAAGCATAAGTATGGGAAACTCCCTACTAAGATCGCCACCACAAACCCTTGGGAAGTACTATGTGTGGACCTAATCGGCCCGTACACAATCAAAGGTAAAGATTGGACAGTAGTTGATTTCATGTGTCTGACTATGATTGATCCAGCTTCCAGCTGGTTTGAAATAGTTGAACTGCCGGTAATCACTGAGGCGATTATTCCCCTGGATACAAAAGGTCGTAGGGGCAAAAATGACAATGAAGAACCTAAGTTAGCATACTTTGATAGGTCATCAGCAATGATCAGCAACTTAGTGAATAAGACCTGGTTTAGTAGGTATCCACGTTGTCAATACATAATTATTGACAATGGAAGCGAATTCAAACTTCACTTCAAAGCCCTATGTGAATCATATGGGATCACGAGTAAGCCTACCAGTGTCAAGAGTCCTCAAGCAAATGCTATTCTAGAACGAGTGCACCATGTGATATCATTGATGCTCCGAACAGCTGAAATAGACATGGCCCCTTCAGTAGAGCCAAGCGACATAGATACGTTCATGACGAACGTCGCTTGGGCCATTCGCTCAACATACCACCCAGTACTAAAAGCCTCCCCCGGTGCAGCCATTTTTGGATGGGACATGTTGTTCGACATTCCCTTCCTGGCCAACTGGAATAAAGTTGGAGAATATAAGCAACATCAAACAGTCCAAAACACAGAACGGGAAATAGCTCACGTCATGATTGGGACTATAAAATTGGTGATGGTTTGAGATATTTTTGGTCAGTTTTGGTCAGTTTCCCCAAAATGGTCAGTGCATTTACCAGATTATAAGTTATTAATTGACTCCAAAGTACTATCCTTTTCAGTAAAAAATCATTATTACTATATTTATCTCTCAAATGACATAAAACACACATCATTGGGGTCAAAAAACCACTGCAGGCTCATTCTGCATTGTGGAAAAACCCTACTACACACCTGATTCCGCGGTTATGTACATAACAATGTCACAAGCATACCGCCGATTGCATAAACAAAGAGATACCAATGTTATATACATATCATTTCCAAGAAAAACGAACATGACACATCTATGAAAAACACTCTTACCTGAGGTCAGGGCATCTTGCGTGGCCCATATACTCTTCCAAAAAGAGACCAGAAAAATTGTCGTTATAAACATAACGACTACACAAAGATACCATCTGGTGCGTGATGAACAGTTTTTGTCAATGTTGTATACACAACAACATTGCCAAAAGCAAACCTTTCCCTATCCAGTCTCACCTGTTGTTCTTTGTGGTTAAATACATAACCACGTTGTAAACATACCAAATCCCACCGTCCTGGTAGAACTTCAGCGATTGAAAAGCAACAATGCCGTCATCAGTTCATGCAATCCAAAAATATCGACACCATACTTCCTGCACTATCCAAAAACATCAACACCATACTTCAGCACAATCCAAAAATATTGACACCATTCTTCCTGCGCTATCCAAAAACATTGACACCATACTTCCGCGCAATCCAAAAATATCGACACCATACTTCATGCAATCCAAAAATATTGACACCATACTTCCTGCACTATCCACAAACATTGACACCATACTTCCGCACAATCCAAAAATATCGACACCATACCTCATGCAAATCCAAAAAGATCGACACCATACTTCCTGCGTAACCCAAAAACATCGACACCATACACAGGGGTGGGTTGCTCACCTTTCTCTATCCCAAACATATTCTTGTTTAATACATAACATTGTTCCAAAAATAACATTCTCTGAGATCCCTCATTTCTCCTGCGCTTTCCTCTTTTTCGACGGTGACCAATCATGAAAGTCTGTAGGTACTTCCGGCCAGGGTACCTTGTTTCTTTTCTGCTTGTGTTTAAACTTACCCTTTAATGCGTCTTCATGCAATCTCTCCCAGCCTGCCGCTTCCTCCCTCACTCTTTTGCAGAATACAAAAAGGCCTGGTTTTGGTGAATCAAATAAGTTATTAAACTCTCTGTTGTACCGTTCTATCACATTATTGGTACGTTGATGACTTGATGTACAATTTTGGAAATGAGTGTGTTAGTCGTCACGACAATACTATGCATCCTTAAATTCTCAAACACTTACATGTCCCGTCTCCAGTCGCCGCTCTCGTCTGAGTTGTAGTTGTACATGCTAATCAATTTCTTCTTCAACCAAGTCCGGATGAAATAGTCATCCAAGAAATTGTCAAATTGTCTCTTGTCGTTCCGTTTTAACCTTTTGTTTTCCGAACAGTTGCTCTTATGTATTCTACCCCTTTCTTGATGTCCTCCTTTTCGATGACTGTCAAAAAATCAAACAAGGGTAGAATTACCTTGATCACATCCTTATGGAACCCCTTCTCAACCATGTTGTGACGGATGGCTTGCTTCCAATGGAAGAAGCACCCGAGATGATATTCACACTTAAACCACCTTCCAATGGAGTTGATCAGGGCCCACTCAAAGTCGTGCATGACTCCTGTGACATATATCCCTTTTGGGCCTTCCAAAACCAAAACAGATTGCCAACCAGAAATGATTCAAAGAGGGAAGGTCAGCATTGTCGGCGAAATTGTTGTCCTTCATATCATCATGTACTCACACACAATGGAAATGATGTGGGACCACAAGAGGTTGTAGGCTTCTTCGGCCTTTTTTGTCATTGGGCAAAAACAGATTGGTGTGTGCATCGAACTTGCATGATCGATGACTGAAAAAATCACAACTTGATAAAATCCCCTTGGTGCTCCGTCAAATGTTGCGTCTACATGCAGAAACAGTTTTTTGTATTTCAGTAGCTTGATGAGTGAATGTGACAAAAACCCTAAGATTCTTTGTGGACCGTCATCGTCGCTCCAGAAAATTGAGAACATGAGAAAGTTTTCAGACTTGGATCCGGATCCGTATTTGAGCTCCACAGCTCGGAATTTGTCGTCCCCATACATCTCCCTGCGGGTGTTCCTTACCAAGTTACATCCCTTGTATGGGGGAGTGACCGTAAATGTAATGGTTTCTTCCAATGTTAGATGACGGGCTTAAATCACACCATTATATACATAACATACTCGTGTACATACCTTGTGTAAAAATAGCGTCCAAGATGAGTTGGCATGCTTATATCCCTGGAAATAGTGTCAGTCATATATATAACAATTGTTTGTACATACCTGCATGAAGAGTGTAGAAATTATTTAGTCCATTTTTGCTTTGGTAAGTCCCAAAAACGTTATATACATAACCTAGATGTGTACATACCTTGAGCAAATAGTGTCCAAGCATGTTAGTATGAAAGCCATGCAAATATCAGTGAAAGGTTTCGCCATTATATATACATAACGTAGGTTTGTACATACCTGTGCGTAGGAGGATGGAAAGAATTGAGTCAAATTTAGCAATGGTATGTCTGTCGTGTTATATACATCACACCGTCATGGACATACCTTTGTTGAGTCATCACAATAATGTGTTTGCAAAGATACACTGAGTTAGGTGGCGTATGCATTATATATATCAGCATGTATGAAAAGAAATAACTACTCACCATATCTGAAGTGGGGAACGTCAATGGACCCTCTTCCCCCGCCCCTACCATTTCATCACGCACCATGCTCCAAATCTTCATAGGCGCCAACCAAATTTTCTCCACTGCTAACTCGGTCAATCTACTCTTGAACGCCTCTGTGATGTCTCTCACGTTAGCTCCCTTGTCCTTCCCCCCAGGTGACGCATAATTTGTTGGCCTTATGCCATTTTTAGTTCGACACAAATCTGAGTGTCCTCCAACCAATATACAATCATCTATTCCCCAACTTCCTGGTATCTCCTTCATTTTTAGTTTAGCGTCGCATCCATAGGTGCCGTAAGACTTACATCTGTAAATGCAGCTCTTCAGTTTAAGATTAGGTACGTGCATTCTGGTGTACGGATGCCTCAGCTGTCCCTTTGCTCCATAAAAGATCCGCGTCGGCCACCTCCTGTTTACCCAATCCTCATCGTTCTTCGTAGATTCTGGAATGTTCAGTTTAATGATTCCTTCCTGAAGGACGTGAAAAATTAACAACATCAAAAACACGGCAATATGAGATGATACCACTCTATGTTGTCCCAAAAATATTGTCAATGCCTCGCCTTGGTGTCCACATTAGATATGCTCATATCTGGTGTAATGTCTTCATTCTAAACCAGACATACAATAACATCAGTTAGCTCTGTTTATCATTGCATGTCCATTTTGCAAAGTCAAATGCTCACCTTTCTTTTTTTTCACCACAGTCTGTCTCGCTCTTGTTTATCTTTGATGGTGAACTGTCTCCCCTGACGTCCTCATCATATAATGCCGTCTTGTTCTCTACAACTTGCAGCGATTTGCATTCTGCTCTCTCTTCACGATCACTATCCAAATCCTCGCTCTCTAACTGTGTGGGTAGGACCAGAGGTACTACCCTTTGCATTGAAATGGCACCTGTTCCTTCAATGGTCTCCTTCGTAAAATATATAACAATGTCATAAACATGCCGGTGTGTTAGATGTTACATGTTTTATACATAAACAGCATACATACATAGCCTCAAATCATGTCCTCACCTGTTTGCTCCCTGACAATTCACATGCCCCCCAGTGTGCAGACATTGCAGACATGGTTTCCTTTGTTATATATATAACAATGTCATAAACATACATGTGTGTTAGATGGCACATGTTATATACATAAACAACATATATACATAGCCTCAAATCACGTTCTCACCTGTTTGCGCCCTGACAATTCACATGCCCCCCAGTGTGCAGACATTGCAGACATGTCTTTGTGTGATCTCTCGATGTTCTCTTCATTTGAATGATGCTTACGTTGAATACCTGTGGGGCTACTCCTGCATTGCTCCAATTCTCTGTCATTATCCCCTGAGAAACAAGTAACAAGGGCGTGATTTTGTGTGTGAATCACTGTCTACAAAAAATGATGATTAGTGTGCTCAGTGTCTTTAACTGTGCATTGGTACGCACTGTCGTGTTAGACATCATCCATTGTTGTAGGTTCCTCTCCGTTTTAGGCCGTGAACATGGCTTCTTGTTGGGATGTCTTACAGGCGCAGCATGTTCAATGCGGCGCACCTCTCTTACCTCCCCTTTATGTCTGTAGGGGTTGATAACAACATTGGTGTTGGCATGCTTGTTTTTCTTTGACAACACAGCCTCGTCTCCATCGTCGTCCGTGTGTCCGCGCCTGTGATCCGTGCTGCTTCGATGAATACAAAAGTTAGTGAGATTCCGTTTATTACGTTCAAAAATCACCGTTTCCAAAGAGGAGCTTTGTCAAAAACCTGTTATTACCTATTTCCGTCGGTTTCTCCTGGTGGCGTCATGGTTGTTTTAGATCTGACCGCAAATGACAGCATGAAATGTGATCCGAAAAATGCTCGTCCTGAACATAACGGTCATATGTGCGTGTTTGCTGGTATATATGTAACACACCTGTACGTGTGACCGTTTTCCCCCCTACCCTATTGGTGCACGCGTGTGTGCGTGTCTTCATTCAAAAAATGGGATACTACAGAAAAAATGACACACGTGCGCCCGCGTACATGTATACCGTCGTTCGAATGGCATCATTATCTTCATGCTCTAAGATGATACATACTTTTATCTTTCTAAATGTGGGTTGTAAGATCTATAATGATCATACATGTGTTTTTTACCCGAGCTCGTTAATTATTTAATATTGGTATATCCATAACGCCCTTGTGTATTATTCTCAGCTGTTTATTTCATTTACATCATTTGATGATATATATAACAATTTTTTTGCGGGGGCCAGCAACTAACTGAATGCTATAGTATTATCATACTATGATGTAAACATCACACGATTATGTTTATAAACAATCAAAAAGCTGAAAACACCAATGTAAACAAATGAAAATCTACTCTTAAGAACCCACTTCCTCTAACATTGTTGCAAAAGCCCCGCTCTCTCTCTCTGCCCAATTTCGTTTGTTGCCCATCCATCCAATAAAAACAGAATCATCCGACTGTCCTTCCCAACTCTCCTCCACGAGACATCTCATCAGTATCTAGTCGGAGCGCGGCTGATACGAGCGCTCATCCTGATTGGTGCCTGATCGTCCTGTTTGTTAATGTGTTTTTTCTTTCCTGCAGTGGCGGGCTTGTCCTCGTTCTTCCCCTGCACAATGGCGGTGTCGTCATCCGACGGTCGGTCGTCTGCCTGAAAAGGCTCACAGTCCAAGTCCTGTGTGTCAACCGCGGGATCCTCTCCTCCTCCTGCAATGTCCGTGTTGTCATCCTCGTCCTCCGCTTTATTGTTCGTCTCTCCTTTTCCATCAGTCTTCCCGTTGTCATCCCCCCTTCTTCTTCCATCACGCCGACGTTTCCCTCTGTGCTGTCAACCTCCTTGCCGCCCGTCTCCTCAATATTGTCTTCCTTCTCCGCGTTCTCAATCCCCCCTCCTCAGTCTCGAATTCTGCAGTTTCCGACACTTCATCCGCTGCTTCCTCGCTTTCCTCCTCCTCCTCATTATCTGAGCTGTCTTCAACGTGGTTTGTTGTCGGGGCCGACACAATGTCCAGGCCGTGAAGGGAGTATGACGCATTCATGTGAGTATTCTTGAAATGACGGTGTAGCGCATTAAAAGCGCACATGTGGGTGCATCCATCCGTGATGCAAAGGGCTTTTAGTTTCAGCGTTGATGAAGTCTTGCCCAGATAGAAACGTGGATGGACCACGTACGCGGACAGTCCGTTGCACGTGGCAAGTTTCACAGTCGTCTTGAGGGCAAACTTGCCGGGGAATTGGCGCCTTAAATTGGCCCACTTCTTGTCCATGTCGGTCCACTCCTTGATGGCCTTGGCGGACGGGGCGGGTTCCCTGTTGCACTTGTCACAGTGATGTGCGAAGCTCCCCGGCTTCATAAATTGAAAGCACTTACTGCAGACGATCCCGCTGTTGAAGCTGGCGTGGAACGTAAGCGCCAGTGTCCCGTGCTTCGAGAAGCACAGCATGGTGTCATCGGAAAATTTTCCATTGGAGTCTTCGTCGTCGCCTTGTATGCTGTCCGCAACAAAAGACCAGTCGTTGGGCGAATTCTTCTTCGTTTCGTCAGCGGTTGCCATGGTTGCGTCAAAATCTGGGAGAGGGCGTGACAAAAATTATGTATATAAACCACCTTCCAGCACGTGAAAAACTGCGGGCGTGGATGCGGGGTTATGCACACGCTTGGTGTTTGCGCTTTAGGCCAGGGACGTGTCTGACTTGATATACAGCCATTAATAAAAATAATATTATCAAACTTCGTCGATTTGTTTAAAAATCGTAAGTTTCCTAAAAATCAATATACAGTATATCTAGTGATTTCAATTTATATAACCCATTTCAAATGTATACAGACATTAATACAAAATATTATTACATTTTAATAAGCCAAACGTTTAAAATCTTGTTCGTGTTCTCCAAACTTCCAGTAAATATCTTATATAAGACATTTGTTTGTGACCATTTTGGGGAAACTGACCAAAACTGACCATAAATATAAAATACCTTGGTGATCAAGTGCTTCTTATTAAAGATGGTATACTCCGCAAAGGCGAAAGCAGGCATGAAAGTGATGATTGGACTATCACAACAGTTCATACGAATGGCACAATCAAGATTCAACCCGGAACAAAATCAGAAAGATTGAATATTCGAAGAGTTGCACCTTTTTTAACAACCAAACGTAAAGAAAAAAATGTCAGTTTTCAAAAATGGCATCTCCCTCTTCAACCATACTTACTCGTTATACATATTTAACAGACTCCTTAGTTTGTTATAGTTACTCTCATGAGAACCCTTTTTTTCACCTAAAAAGTTAGGGTTTTTTCTTCCATTTTTACCTGATAACTCCATACGTGGGGGCAAGTGACATCGGCCAAGAATCAGCCCCTTTTTGTACCCATTGGTACAAAATACAAAAGGAGCATTCTCAGGACTCCCCAGGCGGGAAGTCCACTGCCCCTGATCCAAAAGGCAAGGACTCCCCAACATTGGAGTCCACCGCCCTGGTCCAAAAGGCTAGGACTCTCTACCACAGGAGTCCACTGCATCATGGGCTATGGAACACCAGAGTCCATAGCCCCTTCTGTTGAGAAGGCAAACATCATACCAATTGTGTGTAAAATCCACACAAATTTCGTTTGCATCGTTTGGATTGGAAGAGCAGTTCCACCGCCCTTCCATCCTCACAATTAGAGCAAATTAAGCTCATAAAATAATAACTTCGACCCCTGTCAAAACTACCTATAATTTTCGCATGATGTTTATTTTAGGACAATACGGCTCAGGTCACCAATGCCCCTGTTACATTGACTCTGCTTGATCACTGCCATGTGCCAAAATTGGATTCAAGCCAAAACAAGGATCTGGATCATTGCATCTTGATCAGCAGCCATTCCAATTTGGACAGTTCTGGTCTAATTGGTGCAACTGATGTGCAGAAGATGAATAGCCTCAGTAAAAAGTACATGGTAGCAATGTCACCCAGGCCTGTCAAGGGTCAAGGTGCAGCAACATCCATGGTCTCCTGCTACAACAGTGAACTGCACATCTTCATCCTTGTCTTTCTCTCCTTCTTCGGAGTTTACCAAGTCTTCCTCTTATTAGTGTCAATGCAGATTCCTGGGTGAGCAAGAATAGTGAGTCAGATTTGGAGGAAGTCCACAATCATTAGAATACTCTCTCTCTGTAATTGACCTCTCCAGCAAATCAACTCCAGTTGAATCATCTGTAAGTTATTCCAGCATTGATGAGTTTTGGCTTACTTCAGATATGGCTCTGAATGACAAGACTGCATTCTCTGTTGCCAGAGTAGTTTGAGAATCACTTGAATGTAAGTTTTATCATGAACCCAGTGATGACTGTGTTTCACAACTCCACTATATCATAAACTTACATCCATTATCTATGTTCTCATGCTTTGCAGCAGAACAGAACAGAATTGCTTCTGATATGGGCTGGTCTGGGAATAAACTGCATGTTTTCCATATTATGGTTGATCTGTGATCTCTGGCTTAGTTGACTGGGGGAAGTTGGCTGCCAGTCTGCTTGCCATTTGCCATGTTGCACTGCAAAGTAGGGTTTGAGTTGGGAGATTACTTTGAGAGTTTGTGAAAATGGTATAGCAACAGGAGGCAGGCTGAGGACTGATGTTTTTCAACAAGAAGGAGTAAGGACTTTGTCATTGCAAAATTTTTGTACAGATGTTAGTACCCATTTATATTTTAAGCCATAATATAAACTATGATGCGCTTGTACATATGGTATGCCATTATGCCTAATTTTGACCTGTTTTACTGTCACAAAACATGGCAGGTTATTTATGATGGGCATGTCACTATATTTACTCATACTGGTATGACATTATGCATGTTTTGTGACACTAAGACAGGGCAAAATTATGTATAAAAGCCTGTCAGGATGTAAAATATGGGCATACCAAAACATAGCCAAAACATATTATAATGGCTTTGTACTATAAATTGGTCTTAACAAATCTGTTAGTTCCAAAACAACATGTTGTCTTTGCACAATGAGTTAGATCGTTCAGTCTTTAATTGTTTACGATGCTATTTTCATTTTACAATATTTCATTTACTGGTACGATCGTGGTGTTTGTTATCCACGGTGTTAGGATTTTGAACACAGTCATGATATTATGTATCACAGTGATGTCTTCCCTGCTGTTGCCTGCATGACACAAATTGCCATTGAAAATGGAGAACGTCTTGACCAAGTACAATATTACAAGCAGCCGCTGCAAGATTTTTAGCAGCAGCGGAAGCCCGCAAAAAGGAATTCACCTTGTTTCGTAAAAAGAAGATATACCAGTGGCCGCCAGTTAGCGTGCGCGCCACGCTCGTTTTCCTCGCACCGTGCGCACGGGCATGATTTTTTTAGTGCTGTGCTGTACAATATAAAATAAAGCGAGCTTCGCTTGCAAAATCACGGTAGGTTGAATTTAGATATTCTGATTTTTAACCGCGATTCGGCAATATACTATGTTACAACAGCCATTGCCAAATAAAAGAGTGATTTGGTCGACTCTGAGGCAATATCGGAACTTTCATGGCCGATCGAGTGTTGAAAAGGCCATTTCTTTGCATGGTCGCTTTCTTTCAAAAATGACCGCAATGGCTGTTGCAAGCGCAGGGGCACTTTCCGATCAAGTTCACTTGAGGATCACTTGAAGTTCTTGAAACGTGTTGGTCCAACCTGTATACCAAGTGGACCTATTAACAAAATCAGATCAGAATACGCTCTTAACAGAAGTTAGCAAAATCTACCAAAACTTCTTGGGAGGAACAATTCAATTTTGAGAATGAGGGCTTGAGAGGGGTCATTTGTCTTGGGGGTCACAAATATATTTTTAAGGGTAGCTTGAAGGTAACACGATATTATACAGTTAAGAAGTACCATTGATTGCAAAAATTAATACCTAGAAGGTAACCACTATAAAAGGGAACAATATTACCTAAGCAGACATGAAGACAAATTTAGATATATTTTTATAGGTAAGCACACATGAAGAAACTGTGACTACCCATGTATATCAAACACGAAAACAATTTATTGACAGGTAAGTCGAGAGAGTAACTGCATGATTTTACCTAAAATAGTCGAAAGTGAAAAAAGTGTCTCATGATGGAGAAGAAGAAAAAAATTACCAGCAGCCGCTGCAAGATTTTTTGTAGCTTGCTGGACAGAATATGAGTTGTAGAGACAGAGGAAGACGTACTTTTGAAATAAAGTGCTTGTTGTAGTATGCCACTTTTCTACGCTTAATTAATATGTACTATAGTAGTTGGTTGTGGTGTCAGTTCAAGCCATATGGTTCTTGATCATCTGACAATCAAAATTCACTCCAAGTTCCAATCATACTTTTGCAATCAAAAAAACTACATTACCTCGAGGGGTTATAAAAAGTAATCCCACTTTACACAAATTTGTGTATGAACTGCACATCAGTAGGTGATATTTCATTTCATTGCTTAAACTGATCACTGTGCATTTTTGTTTGTGTTTGAAACAGTTGTAGTCGCCGTTGTGTAAGTATATTGTCACGAATGATTTGTCAGTCACTGCACGGCCCTTGTTTTCTAATATGCTATAAAATTACAGCCAAATTTCTTTCATTACATTGTCTAGTAGCAAATAGTACTAATACGCTCTACCTTTTAGATATTGCAGTGTCTTATCCACTGATACCTGTCACCTAAAATGTATATTATGTACCCATATTCATAGGCATTGGTATTTTTTGTCGTTACCTCAATGTTTTAGTATTGGGTAATTAGTGTGTGTGCTGCCTTCCTTGGATATGGAGCTGTCTCTCATGCTCTCTCTCAGAAATTTTGCCCTAACAATTTGTTATCCGTCAAAGTCTTAGGAGTCCAAATTCACAGGATGGTATGTGGAGGCAGATTGAAATAACTGACTCTTTTTTGTTACATAAGAAAAATACCGTATAATGAGTAAAGAGAAATTAATTCACTCTTTTGAAAATGGTTGGGATATGAATTTGTCAATAGAGTCCAGCTGATGTTATAGCAAAAAGATTCTCTGTCTCAAACAACTTTGTAGAAGTCGTCGTTGTGTTTTGTTGGAGGTTTTTGGTTCAATCATTTAATCTAATCTATGCTTCAGCCTCTATATCTGCTGCCTTTGGCAATATATATATATATATATATATATATATATATATATATATATATATATATATATATATATATATATATATATATATATATATATATATATATATATATATATATATATATATATATATATATATATGACAAAAGTTTCTTTCCGTAGTTGCCATTGTGTAGAAGTATGCCATATTGGCAACAATCTCTGCATACATAAGTACTTCAAAACACTCTTTGTGTTGTGTAGATGAGGCTGGTGGTATCACATATTCGTTAGTGTGCATTGTACTGTGGCATCATACCATTGTTGATGGCTAGAACACCATATACTGTAAAATGTACATAAAAAAAGAGACAACAAAGTTGGACAGTTCTTGCTTATGTTGGATTCATGACATTATGCAATACTAATTTACAGGATATATTTTATTTACCTAGACGGTATGTCAGGTAAGTTACCAGGCATATTATTTAAAAAAATAATGGATAGTTACCCTTTTACCTATATTGTACGGTACCTTATGGTATCGTGACGATAACAGGAATATCATAAAACATTTTTATGATATTGACGTCATCTTTTTCAACAGTGCAAAATAACCACGCTTTTTGTCTCAGCGTGCACGAAACTCGCATTTGCCAATGTCATAAAAACTTTTTATGATGACCGTGCTGGGATTACGGGAATTTTTATGATATTAAGGGATGTTTTGTGACACGATAACGTTCCCTTCAAGTTTACAGAACCATTGTTGTATGATTAAAATGATAATTTGTGACTAATGTTCCCTTCAAGTTTCCAGAAACATTCTAGAAAATAATGTCATACGTTATACACAAAGATATAATTTTAAAGGTAGGCAATTACTTAGGACAATATAACTACCCATGTAAGTCCAAGCAAAAAAATGAATTATTTACAGGTAAGTTCACATCAACTTTATGGTCAGTACTTGTTTTGGCAAAAAGCAAAAAAAACTGTCTCACTGAAGAAGAAGAAGGAGGAGGAGAAGAAGAAGGAGGAGGAGAAGAAGAAGGAGGAGGAGAAGAAGAAGGAGAAGAAGGAGAAAACGGCTCAGTTTCCAACACAACTAAGATTTTGAAAAAATCTTGATTCAGATTTTTTCAAGAAAAAATCTTGATATTGATTATATTGCAATTTAATATTGTATGTATTTTGAAAAACATATCATCCGTTCCTATTTTTATGAAACAGCTGCCATGTTATATTTTTCACCTCCTTCCAAAACAAAAAAAAATATTGTAAAATGTGTATCCGACGGTATGCTCCAGTTCTATCAGGTGGTTGAGGTCCCATAGTGTGCACAAGGGGTGATGATTTGTTTGTTTGTGACTTGCTGTAAATTATTTATCATTGGTTTGGCAAAAAAGTTCCCGCAAAAACTTGTCTCAGAATAGGGTAAAAATAGAATATAGGGCTTCATAACTACCGAATAACATTTTCATCCATGAGAAGTATCGTTCGTCGGGGGAAGAAAATAAGTTTCAAATACAGTTTTCAAATTTATTTCATTACCCTTATGACCTTCCAATATTGCATTGTACCAAAATGGCCTCCTTCATGCATGCATGCCCCGCGAACATATTTTTTGTCGCGCAGTCGGAACTACAATCATCAGCCCATCCACCGGAACGATCCTGCTGCCTTCTGCCCTCGACCGTCAACGCCCCTTCCCACCATGTCCTCCGATGAATACAACGACGACGACGAAGACTACGAGTACGAATACACAGATGACGAAGAAGACGACAACCCGCCCTCGGACGAAGATGTCACCATGACAATGGCCACCCAGGACGAGGACGACGAGGCAGACCGCAAGCCGTCCTCGAAGAAAAAGAGGGAGATGGGCGGGGGATCGAATAAGCGTCGATCGAGTGCTAGTGGGCGGTCGGACAATCCGAATGCTGCTCCGATGGGCGGCGGGAAGTTGGACATTTTGGATGTTGGCGGTGAGTTGAAATTATCAAAAAATGGGAAGCTGTTTGAGATCAATAGTTGTTCACGCGGGTTCGTGTTGAGGGAACGCTTGCTCTGGGAGGTCTCTTTGGCCGTGCCATTGCTTTTACAAGGGAGCAGGATCATCGGACGGCGATTCTGATTTCAATTTATTTTCTGTAATTTT
The DNA here is from genome assembly GCA_013187285.1 of Cyclotella cryptica. NCBI lineage: Eukaryota > Bacillariophyta > Thalassiosirophyceae > Thalassiosirales > Thalassiosiraceae > Cyclotella > Cyclotella cryptica. The sequence continues at coordinate 239,595 of JABMIG010000105.1, forward strand.
TGATTTTCGATGGCGTGATGAATAATCTGGTTTTTAATCGTCTCACTTCCCCGCACACTTTGCGTTGTCCTCTCGGAATCAACCGTGATCACGCCACACATTCGATGCAATCAATGTCCCCAATGTTTTACCATCCCAGACGGCTCGTTTATCCGTATGCTCCCCGCCTGCGAGCTGAAACCCATCATGACGGCCCAAATCCGGGAAGTCGTGGACGTCCTCAAAGTACCCCCTTCCGCCGCAGCCATCCTCATGCGCGAACACAAATGGGCCAAGGAACGACTCTTCCAGGCATTCTTCGACAACCCAGAAAAAGTCCAGGAGAAGTGTGGCGTCAAGGCCCGCTGCTCTTGCGGCTCGGGGGGAGATGAGAAGGTTGCCAAGACGAGTTCCAAGAATCGCGCCACGAGGTCTGCTTCCAAACGCAAACACTGTGAGATTTGCATGGATGATGACGGATTCGACCCCGATGAGATGATTTCTATGCCGTGCGGACATGAATTTTGCGAAACTTGTTGGTATGGATTCATACACAATGCTCTCGATAAGGGACCTCTCTGCGTTCGTGAAACCTGCCCCCAGGCGGGGTGCAACGAACTCGTCACGGAGGAAGAAGTGGCGAGGGCGGCGCCCGACCTTCTTCCTAAATTTGAGACCTATCAGCTCCGTTCTTTCGTGGAAACTTATGGGATGACACGTTGGTGTCCTGGCCCCGGCTGTGAACAAGTCGCCGTAGCCCGTGCATCGGGAGGTGCCTTTGCCGATGCAGGGGGAGTGGCCCGTTGCGAAAAATGCTCAACTTCCTTCTGCCTCAAGTGTGGCGAAGAGCCTCACGCTCCCATTAACTGTCGAGAACTCGCCCTCTGGCAGGAAAAGTGCCGTAATGAAAGCGAAACCGCCAACTGGATCCTTGCTAATACCAAACCCTGCCCCAAATGCTCCTCCCGTATCGAGAAAAATCAAGGATGCAACCACATGACTTGCTCCAGTTGCAAATTCGAATTTTGCTGGATCTGCATGGGAGACTGGACGCAACACGGAGCCGACACTGGGGGATATTACAAGTGTAATAAGTACGATCCCAACGCGTCCAATGATAATGATCAGTCGGATGCGGCCAAGGCGAAGCGCGAATTGGATCGCTATCTCCACTACTACAAACGATTCCACGGGCATTCTCAGGCGCAGGAATTTGCAAAGAAAAGTTTGAAAGAGACGGAGGCGAGGATGGTAGCCCTTCAGGAACAAAATGTGGACACTGTATGGACGGACGTGGAATTCCTCAAAACAGCAAACGAGCAATTGGTGGAATGCAGAAAGGTACTTAAGTATACCTATGCCTTTGCGTTTTATTTACAAGATGCAGATAAAAGGAGCAGATTTGAATTTCATCAGGAGATGTTGGAGAAGTTTACGGAGAGTCTGAGTGAGCTTAGTGAGAAGCCTTTGCATGAGATGAATAGGACTGAGGTTGTGAATCAAGTGAGTATTGTGTTCATTGATTGCGTGATTGTGTTGGGTGGCTAGAGAGATCAAATTGCGTCATTTTTCTAATTTTTTATGTTGCTTTTATTGTCAAGACTCGCGTGGTAGACAGATTCATGACAAATATCTTGAAATATGTAGATGATGGCATGGAAGATTAAAAGGGCAGGAGCGAATTGGAAAGTTCTGTTCCTGAATCAACATTTCTGTTATATTGCCATGGCAGAGCGATTCTCATCGTTACCATTGTTGCCACAAAAATGGGGAGAGGGCATGATGTCGAGCTAAGGATTGGGATGTTTTGAATATAGAAAATAGTTAGTGTGACTTTTAGCTTATCCACTTTAATAGTAACATAAAAATGACAACACAACATAAAGTTTACAAAAAGAACTTCATTTCTATCTTGCGCAATGTTCGAGATTAAAGACAGTTAGTTAAGTACGCAGGTCAAGCCTTCTCTCAATCCTTTACAAGCCAACTTCTACTAGCAGTTTGCTTCTTTACTTTGAGTGCAATTTTAGAGAGCACTCTCTTGTGAACCTTTAGCTTCTGATTCACAAGTGCCCCTCCCCTTTCAATGAAATGCTGTGTTGCCAATCGGACAAAAGAGAACTCTATCCCATACATACAAATTAACAATTGCATGATTAAAGGTGATCTTGTTGCTCTGTACTAATTTATTTCAAAAGCATTTCTTCTCCCCAACTCTGTACATTATGATAACGTCAAGTTCGTTTCCTCGAAGTCTGCTTCTTTCCCTTGAATACAAATTTAGAGAGCACTCTCTTGTGGAACTTTGGTTTATGCGTCACAAGTGCACCTCTCAATGACCTGCTATCTGTTGCCGACGGAGAAAACGAACAGCTATGTTGCGTGAACACATAAGTAGGACCCTGCAACAGGTGCCTGTCCTCATCTTGAGTAACGAAAGAGTCAGCCTTTTCAATCTTTTCGTAATTGGATAATTCACCATAGCCAGCCTCATCGTACGATTCAGTTTTGCCAAAAGATAGACGCACACCCTTGGGATTTTTCCACTGCTTAAACGTCTTGTTCGGGGTACCACCATGAGAAAACCTCGTCCTACTAACCCCAGTGCGTCTTTCGACTGGACTCTCCTTCTCTTTCAACAGACCAACTAGCTCGTCAGAGTCTTGCATCGTGGAATAGGTCAAAGATGGTAGAAATTGTGGGCATCGATGCTCTTCCGTCAGCTTTTGTTCTCGCCTTGGTTTTTCCGCAGACAACGCCTTGGTCTCCTTGAGGGGACTCTTATGAAGACCATACTTCTTTTCCTTCAAAGAGCTGACTCCTGACTTGATTGATGAACTCTCCCCAAGTAAGAACTGATTATCACTATCCCGGTCCGTCAAAGAGCTTTCTTGGGAAAGTGTCCCATTTCCAAGAGTACCAAAAACCATTGGCGGTGACATAGGACTCGTCCTGAAAATATCATTGACTGACGTCGTCTTCGCGTTGTTTTTGGCATGAACCTCAATTGAACTGTGTTGATTTTCACTTTCAAAAGACTGTGTTGATTCGTCTTTCAAATGTACGTATGGGTTCTTACGATGGGGAAGAGGCGTGTAGTTCCCAGTATCCACACGAAGCTCAGGTTTTGTCCTCTTTGTTGTACCCGTCTCCTGAGGTGGGCTCAAATGCAGCCCTTCGTCAGGCCACAAGGTGTCACTTGCTGGCTTGTCATAGACCACATTGTCAAAAATGTCACCATCCACTCTTAGAGAGTCATTGAATACCTCGTGCAGCTTTTCGTCGTCTTCGTTTTTGCAAGGCACTCCTGCAGCTTCATCTATATCGTTAAATACCCCAGATTCATTTGTATGGTTGCTTGCATCGCCCTCCATCACGCCATTCTCCTCTTTCCTCTCAGCAAACCCTTCCTCCACTTTTGTCAATAACACCTCGTCCTTCTTCATTCTTGATCTCTCCAAAAGACGATTCACTTTTTCCAAACTCTGCGCCAACTTTTCTTTGCGTTGGAGAAATCTGAATTCAGCTCGTGATACTGGTGTGTCGGGTTCGTTCGGGAAGGGAGAAGTGTTGGTGGTACTTTCGCTTTCATCGTATTGATTCGCATCATAGCTGTTTCCCACTGCGTTTAAGCGGTTCTCCTTTTGCCTTCTTCTGATAACCTATTACTAGCAACAGACACATCATGCGATGGTGCGCTGTTAAGACCAAGAGCAGGGGCATCGTTCGATGGTGAAAATAACCGAATCTGAGCAGGCACAGCTCTATCCCTACTAATAACATCATCCCTGCTATCATCTCCGCCCACATTCAATTTCGTTTTCTGACCCGCCCCCTTCTTCGCCGAGTTCATAATCTCAATACTCTTGACCAAACTACAATAACTTCGACTCACAACAGGCTTGACCGTATCAAATGCCCTCTCGACTCCGCATTGAGGACAAGGCGCCATCTTCAACAATGGAGAGGAGTCACGAAATACGCATTCGTAGCACACGATATGATCACATGCAAAAGAATGAAGAGGTTGTCTATTGTTGTTCTTCTCAATGTCATTGGTGAATTCTTTGTGGCAACAGGGACATCTGAGGAACTTCGTTAGACCCAAGCTTGCGGTGGAGTTATCAGGAGAGGAAACTACAGATGGATTGCCACCTCGGGGCGGTTTGGGCGACGCAACAGTTGAGACTTGCATGTTTTTCTTCTCGAGACGCACAGGAGACTCCATGGCATATACTGGAGTGGGAGGAGGAGACATTCCCAACAGCAATCGGCACTCAGCTAGAGTCGAAGCGACTATATCAGATGGATCGGGATCCTCTCGACTATCGTAGCTGTAAGGATTGTCGCACGTATATTTCTTTAAATCATAGGGAGGTTCATCAGTATTTGCCACAGAGTACACAAGGGAAGAATCGGTGGATGGAACAGTGGATATCTTCTGAGTGAGACGGCTGCTGAGTTTCACATAGGCTTCGAGGGATTCACCAATGCCAGCTGTGGAGCTACTTGAGCTTTGTTCCAATGTCTCTGCTGTTTCCAGAGTAGCTCGATCTTTGGTTAGTTTGGCTTCGATTCCTGTTAGGTCCATAGTCGCATTCTTATTGACACTCCCGGTGTCATATTTGGAAGACCTCGAGTAAGTTTCTTCTTCTACATCTTCTGACAGTTTCTCCAACGAATAATTCAAAGTACTTGTCTCCTCATCCGACGAAGAAGTACTCTTCAGCCCGATCTTTTCATTTGCTAATTTGGATGCCAATGTGCCTCCAGAACGAGAAGATCCAACTGTGGAGAAAGATGTATAACTCTCGATTCCTGCATACGACTTGACATCCATCGTTCGCGCATTCGAAGCGTGCTTATACCTCCAATGACTGGACGAAGTAGAGGGAGCTGAAACGTCAGATATATTCGAGGATGACTTCTCAATCGGATTATCACAAATATTATTTGAATGAGAGGAGAGGCTGGTGGTATCATCGGTATCAGTTTTCCGGACCCAGGCATCATCTTTGACTTTTTTGGTGGCTAGACGTGACGGTTGCTTGGATTTGTTCTTGTCTTCGTACCGCATTGTTCGTATATTGTCCTTGTTGTTGCCATCGCGATCATTCTCTTGATCGTTCGATATCGAATCATGGCTCGTATATTTCCGAGCGGTGGTGCGACCGGTGCCTCCGGCCTTGGTTCTGTTCTCCCATGAGGATTTGATGGATGAAACATGACCGGAGCTGGGCATGGAAGGGGAAAGAGCTCGTAGATTGGTGATGCCGCTGCTTTCCGCACGAAGCACGGTGTCCGTGCTGTGCCTTGTGGTTCGCGGAGAATACGGAAATGATTTCATGGTGGCAGGGGCCGTGTCACTTGTTTCCACTCATTCTAGGAATGGGATGCCCTTTGCGGTCCTTGTTGCAATGGATTGGACTTCACTTCAGTGCCCCATCTCTATTGGAACCAGCAAATTCTTTGCTTTAAAAATAATTGGAATAAAGTAACAGGAAAGAATTTGCACCCTAGGTAGTTATTGATACCAACCCGTCGAGAGAGAGAGGCAGTCGACCTCTGCTGCCGTCCGCAGCGTTGTCTCTACATCTCTCTAGAGGTTGATATTTTCCATGCCATCCGAATCACCAAAAACATGAAAGTGGAGGCAGAACGCACTGAGTCGACATCATGTGTTTCTCGAATTTTCTGGCAGCAATTTTCGTGGGACATGAGGCTTATTTGAAAAGAGAATGGCTAGGAAATTGGTTGTCGACGTGACGTCATGAAAGATCTTCCAGCATTTTAGTGTGTTCGCCCTCCGATTCAAGAAAATTGATCCGCATCGGCGCCCCCTAATACATCACCTTCTGGCGCAGGCGACAAAGTTCCTTGTGCTGTCATCATCGTATATCATATTGTGCGACGATCTTTACGCCGATACCGCACACCAACACCACAAAACGAGAACGAAGATTCACCGCTGCCACAAAAGCAAACCTCGTTCCCATCATAACAACTATACGTAGCTTTTTGTATCATGGCACCATTGGAGCCCCCACCCGATCGCAAACATCCTCAGCACGGCGTCAAGGTACGTAATCTGGGACTTGATTGGTCTATTATCACAATTCACGATGTACCCTGGCGTCGATGATTCCATTGGATGATGGCCCGTCCTCTCTCTGTCTGCCGTCGGAGTTCGCGACTTGCGAATCTAGCAACTACGCTAACCCTCCGTCATGCTGTCGTGCCTTGTGCCATCCCTGACCAAACCAACCCACACCTCATCGCGTCAGGGCGTCTACTACGGAGGACACTGGGTAGACCTCGAAGACTGCGCCAACAGCTTCCAACCGGACCCAGCGAAATGCTCCCAATGCCCCACGCGATCGACGTGCCCCCGCTCCAAATCCCGCAACGCCCAAGGAGTTGCCCCCCACACAATCTACGACGTGGCCATCATCGGAGCGGGCTGCATCGGCTCCGCCATCGCCCGAGAACTCTCTCGCTACAACCTCAAAACGATCTTGCTCGAGTCGGCAGACGACGTCAGTCAGGGCGCCACCAAGGGGAATTCCGGCATTGTTCACGCGGGGTACGATGACAAACCGGGCACCAATCGGGCCAAGTTCTGCTGGAGGGGGAATCAAATGTTCCCCGCCCTCGATAGAGAATTACGCTTTGGATATCAGCTCAATGGATCGCTCGTCGTGGCTACCTCCGAGAAGGAAGTCGAGATGTTGCACCAATTGATGAAACGGGGAGAAACGAACGGAGTTCAAAATCTAAGAATCGTACAAAAGGACGAATTGTTTCAAATGGAACCGGCATTGCATCCCTCAGCGATCGCCGCACTGCATGCTCCTGATGCTGGGAATGTGATTCCGTACGAGTATGCCGTTGCATTGGCGGAGAATGCCGTTGATAATGGTGTGGAGTTGAGAATTCGGAGGGAGGTGGTGGGGATTGAAAAGAAGAATCACGACGGGAATGGGCAAGTGTTTGACGTGAATGTGAGGCATTGGGAACCCCGGTCGTATGTCGACGCAAGAGAGAGGATGGGGAAGCGTCCCGATGGCGAGGAATCTAGCAACGATGTGAACAGTGGTGGGATGGGCCGACTTGTGTTTCGAGTGAGCATTGCCATATCGTCTGCAAGCGTCATGATCAAGGGAATGATTATGATGTTGGACGATACAGCGAGCGATGCGCTGCGATTACAAGTGCCGTCGCAACACTCGTGGTATTTGTCGTTAGTGCAATTCTGCTGTTTGGTTCCTCTACTTCTTCCAAGTCGAAGAAACCTGTGGCATTGAAGGATTTGGTTGAGCAGTGTTCTCCTCCAGAAGGAAAGGGCGATGAAGGGAAGGTGCAAGTTACCGATATGTTTACCGGTGGATCTGGATCATGGAATGCAGTCAACGGTGTTACTGTTGGACACGAGATTGTCAAATGCCGTTATGTCATCAATTGTACTGGAAGTGCCAGTGATAAAGTTGCTAGGATGATTGGCGATGATAGTTTTTATATCAAGCCGAGATTGGGTGATTATCTCTTGTTGAATAGGAATCAGGTATGCAAAACCACGTTCTCGTGATTGAATGTATCCCTTTTCTTCCCACGAAGGCTCATAACTTCTTTGTCTTGGGCACCGCATCCCACATAGGGCCACCTGACGCAACACACTATATTCCCATGTCCTGATCCGATCCTGGGAAAAGGTGTTCTCGTCCAGACCACACTATGGGGAAATCTCATTCTTGGTCCGACAGCTCGAGATGTCGATAACGATGAAGCACGTGATATGTCGCCTGAAAGCGTCCAAGAGTATATTCTATCCAAATGCAAAAAGCTTTGCCCTTACTTTGACCCAAAAGAAGTATTCCATGCATTTTGTGGTGCTCGTTCCAAAAGCTCACGCGGAGATTGGATCATTGAACCGTCTGCAAAAGATGCTCACTTTATTCACGTCGCAGGGATTGACTCACCCGGTTTAGCAGGCAGTCCTGCGATTGCTATTGAAGTTGTGAGATTGCTGAAGGAGGCGGGTTTGGAAACTCCTCCAAATGAACGTTTTAATCCTAATCGCGCTCCTATCATTATGCCGAAAGCAGGTGGGTTCCATTCTTTTATTCCAGATTAGCTTGAGCCTCTCGTCATTCAATTTCTCGCCGTTCTCCTTCTATTCAGGTATGAAGGGATTGAAGATGGGACCCGTAGGCAAAAATGATTCCGACGGGACGGATTCTGATGAGGCGAAGATGGCGTCTAATGTAATCTGCAAGTGCGAGAAAGTGACAGGTACGGTTTTCTCAAAAGATGTTGGGTTTAATGTATCGTTTCTAACATTTGATTTCATAACAGAACTAGAGGTTGTTAGAGCTATGCGCCGCAGTCTGCCCATTGATTCAACACAAGCAATTAGAAAGAGAACACGTGCGGGTATGGGACACTGCCAAGGTGAGGTTTGTATCTGTTTCGAGCACTCTTTTGCGTTGAAAATGCTTACAATGGATTTTTACTCTATGCGATACGTCACAAGGCGATCCACTTAATTACAACTGTGAATGTAGAGTAAAGGCAATCATAGCAAGAGAAAACAATGTCACAGTAGATGAAGTTGGCAGCCGGCCATGGCCAGCAACATCTACCCTTTCACAACGTTGGATTGACGATGAGGAGAAAATGGCTCTGGAGAAAAGAATGATGGTTGATTAAGAAATATTGCAATGTCTTATGTGAAGTAATTGCTCCACTAGTCACAACAAGTAAAATGAAAGAATTTATGAATTAATCTCCTGAGGATGCAAATTCAATTAGATAAACCTATGAGTGACAATTGTCATGTCGAGTTAGAGATTGCTGACAAATTCTGTTCCAAAGAAGCGAATACATGCGCAATGCTCCTTCGTCTATCGGAAACTGGCTTGGTGCGTGTAACACATTGACCGTCAGTCATTGTTCGTTTTTTAGCACCTGCCAATAGCGAGGAAAGACCACAGTTCAGCTCATTCCACCACATTACCCCAGCTTCGGCAGAATTAGACGTAAGATCTCTTCGAACACAATGAGCAAACTCGTAATAATCAAGTTCCAATGTGTCTAAGGACGACCTGGAGCTCAAGGCAAAGCACCCGAATGTGCTTGTGATACATTCTTTTGACTGGGAAGTAAAGGCTTCATAGAGCGCCTTAAAATTGGCAGATATACCCTGTTCATTTGAATATTGTAGTCGACTCACGCTCTCGTGCACGTGCAAGCCGGCAGCAACCATAATATGTACACAGTGTGATTCTCCGTAATGTTCCCACACATCATGGAGTGCGGCAGCGGAAGACTCTGTCAGGAACGAGTGGCCCAGACTAGTAAATAATGCTGAAGGCGGGGTTGATATGAACATCTTCTCAATGCAACTTCTATATACGTGCCATGTCCTTGTCTTTAGAGGCGATGGCTTCGTCAATATCCTAGCAGACTCTTCTTTGAATAATTCAGCGTAAGTAAACGCAACCATATCAGTGCATGTCTTAAGAAGAGATGAAGTCCGACGAGCATGCTGCATCAGGATGGTAGAGTGGAGGCTTTTAAGCAATGGATTCATCAACCGATTAAGAATAAGTTCTGTAGAGACATCATCTTCTGGGTTGGATTTTTTTCTCGAACATTTCCTGCGATCCAGCGCGTTTTGACGATTCACTTCACGTGTTAGTGTGGATGCCAAGGAGCGTATCCATGACGAGGCTAGCGCATTGAAAGGAAGTACTTGGGCGTACTGATCTAACAAAAAGGCAGAGACAAATTTGGACCAGCACGTGCCGGTTTCTACACTTTCATTAAGGTTTGCATTCGATGAAAAGTTCACCAAGGAGGCCACAAGCGTGTCAAAAGATGGCATCAAACTCATTGTTCTCACGCTGCCATTTTTGCTTTCAATGCAGACGAAGGACATTGGTTTGGGAGAAAGGAGGGCTGATTGATTCTTCCCGGCCCAGAAATCAGACCGCAAATCACCCCAAACATCTTTAAAGAGATTCCTCAAGCGATCCAGTACTTGACCCCACAGAGAGTTTCTAGCTGGCAACGGATGCGTGGAGGTCAACTTCTCGCATAGAATGAAAAATCGGATCGACAATGACAGCACCTCCATCGACCAACCAACATGAATACAGTCAACGAGAAGGTCGTCTTCCGCAAGTAGACTGAACACAGAGCATAATATCGTAATGAGCGATAGCGCCGATTCTTCATGATTACCGACAGGAGAGCGGTGACCAACAACCGATGGAGGATGAGCAACCTTTGCCAGCAACATGGAACAATGATGCGACAAAGGGAGAAGATGATTGGTGCAAAACGCTTCATCAAACACTTGAGCCATGATGCCCATAGCATTGCCTTGTGCTGCTTCTTCCACTTCATTCCAGAACTGACTGAATTTGTGAAGCTGCAGAACGTTGTAGAAACTAGGTCGACTGCCAAATGTACATTCGATGGGATGAGCTTTCTTGCTGCAAAGTATCATCATGAAATGTGTTGCGTAAACTGCTATTCGAGCTCTATTTTGAACAGTCTTGGCAATCGTTATTAGAGAAGATGCACGCATCTCCCATGACTTCTTGTGCTTTCCGCCACTTCTGATAGGTGATTTTTGTCCAGCGAAGCCCCCAAACGACAGCAGGATCATTTCAATCACACATTTATACCGTTCAGAGACGGCACGAGGCTCAAGCCACTGTGAATGATCAGATACAACGTCTAAGACAATGTTTAGAGAATCTGTTGCAGAAGGGGTTGCTAACCGAAGTGGAAATGGCTTATTTTCATGTTCAGCGTCATCGTCTGCCGCGAGTCGAAGAGTGAGATCAAACAGGTCTCTTGTCAGCTCACCGACATCGGGAAGAGGGATAGCTATGGATTCTAGAAAAGGATCACGTTTCGCAAGTGATTCTGGTCCAGCTTTTCTGTTGAACACAAACCTAACGCCAGAAGTAAATACATCGCATTCTTTCTGGACAAAGTTGCTCACGCAGGCGCCAAGTCCGATCTCTGTCACAATAGGTGGAGAAGGCAGGGATGCCGCATTATCATGGGCAGAGGGAAGGAGGAAACAAGAACGCGTGAATACTTCATCGTGTTCTTGCGGAAGAGTTGTTGCGTCATCACGGCCAGATAAGAAACCGAGATAATCTGCAAGAGGGGAAGGATCTAATGACGAGCAGGCGTCTTCCCATCCAGGGGCACGAACCTCAATAAGAAAAGAGACAAGTATCGATCTACCTCTCCTCAGCAGCATTGAAATCTCCTTTTCTTCGGACTCTTTCATAAGTCGAGCCCAGACAGTAGGATCCGACGGTAGTATTAGCTCACGGAGAAGCAAGCGCAAATAGGACTCAGCGCCATCCACGTTTCCATTTGGTTTCTTTTCTTTTGGAACGTTGATTTGTTGTAGAAGCAGCTCCAGACGCCGTTTTATTCTTTCAGATGTTCCTTCGCGTTGTAATTCTCCTGACTTGCGAGCAACTGCAAGTGCCATTCTATAGGCATCTTCAAGTTGATCCACATCTTCTTCTGTAGATTCAACCGGACGCATGTGCATTGTGGATGACTTCGAATTGAAACGATCGCACGGGTCTGGACGAGGGTTCCCAGAATTTAAACTAAATCCACCACTCTTCGTTGGAGAAGTTGCTGCATGTCTTTCAGTTTCTTTCCCCATATCAATAGAACGCTTGACATGAGCGCAAGCAATTTCCGCCAAAGACGAACCTGGTGCCGTAGAAAATTTCTTGAATGGGTTAGATGACAACGGAGATCTCAAAAATGTACTAGCCAGTGGCGATCTCGCTATTGGACTGGAAAGCGGAGATCGGACGATAGATGATTTGTCAATGACAGGAACACTATCATTATACCTCAATCCTACATATTCATCAAGATAGCCAACAATCGTATGCATCTTTTCCTGCCATTCTTCCACAGAAACATTCAATATTTTCAGGTCTAAGCTTCGGGCGACGAAGTTAACGTCCTTCATGAAGGCATATCGAGAGGGACCACATCGTGAACGGTTTATCCAATCACAGATCATACGATCTTTTACCATCAGCATTGTTGATGTTGAATCTTGTGATATTGATGATTGTTGCGTGAAATTTTCTAGTGCACTCTTGGTGACTGATCCTATCTCATTGATACTCGATTCTGCATCTTTTCCCTCGCTCTTGAAAACTGTGGAAGAAAGTGACTGTTGACGCCTTCGAGAATCCACCAGACGTCGCTTTTGTTCCGTCTTCAAAATGATGCTTAATTCAGATAATGCAATATCGAGTGATCGTATTATGGGGTGGATTCTCTTCAGGTCAGACTCCGACTCGTCTTTGGCTGCGTTGTTGTTGGTGGAGGACTGGAAGCCTAAAGAGGTTTGCGAAGAGGTGGCTGTTTTGGATTCAACCAATGCGTTGGTGTTTTTCCCATCAGCCGTTGCAGTTCGACTGACCACCATACAACTGTTCTTCTCTGCTGTTTCGATGGCCACATCACTATTTGTTTCATCCACTTCTCCACCAACGACACCGTGGTCTTGCTTCGCTCTTACCTCTTTTAAATGCCGTTTAAGCCGTTCAGCCAACTCGACTTTCTTGCCCTTGGTGCCAAGACCGCACTTTTTGAGCTCACGTCGAATATCATTGACGTGCATTGTCGTGACGTCCGCAGACGGCTCCGTGGCGCTCGTGTTTCCAGCTGCGAAACCAGCGATGCTTCCAGTGGTACCGATGGCACTGTCGCTATGGACGGTAGCAGGAATGACACTGGGTTCAACGGATTTTTTGAACGATGAATTTTTGACATTTGGCAGAGTGTTGTCTTCGACGGAACGCGTGGGTTGAATTTTTTTGGCAACACAGGCAGCGAACCGAAGTGTCACTCTCAGCAACACGTTCCAGGGCAACACTTCACATTCCCTTGCATCCGTCAGTTTGTTGTGTGATGCTTTTGAAGAAGACTGGGAGAATTCCATTCGTTGCTTCTTACAGGCAATGTTTTGCTCAGCCTCCACGGAAGTCGCCGTGAGTACATCTTGCCTATGCTGCGCCCTCGCGTTAGTTCTCACCCACAGCATATCTTGCAACGCAGAATCAAACGCTTTCATCATCACTTCATTGTCGACTTGATCCTCTTCTGACGCGATGCCCAACAACGCCAGAAATAGCTGATTGGACTCTTCACTATAAGAAAGCATGGGGAATATCGATGATATCTCCTTCCATGTAGCAGACAAATCGATGGGCGTCAATGGTGATCCCGTTTCAAAGGCGTCTATTTGTACAAAAGAAGAGGAGGGGGCAGCGAACGGGTAAGGCCGCTTTCGGGAGGAACACGGTTGGTCTTTCTCCAGCGTGAGGAGCAATCGTTGGGTCAAAATGTCTTGACGGGAGGATGGACTTAGTTTCGTCTTTGATGGAGCGGATGGGCCGGCGGAGGTCATGTTTTTTCGAATGCAAACGAGATGGTTAGAACCTGTTAGAACATGTTTATTTATATTGGAGGTTATGAATACGACGGCTGCGTTGCTGCACGAGTGAGATTCATTGTTGTCTCGCCGGTCATGGCGAGATGGAAGACATGCGAAACGGTATGGTATTGTACGATCTTGGTATTGTATGGTACGATACAATACAACACACGATACCATGCCGTAGTACAATACTAACCATAGTTTTGCCTCTCATCTAACAGGACAGAGACTGCTACAAGATGTTTCAATAATTCTTTTTCATTTTCGTTGTTTTGAATGCTATGGAAGACCACAAAAATATGTGAAAGCATTGTAGTATGAGTTGTATTTAGATAGTATAAAATCTAACTGCATACCGACCTTACCTAGGATATTTTTTGTCTATGATTTGTGTATGCTACCATCATATGCATGTTAGGTAGTTTAGCATGGTGTCTTGTACCATGCCGTACGTAGCCTACATTAGTTTGTACATGTTGTTTACTGTTAAAAGAAACATCACATTCAACATACGAATTGAATATTACATTACTACAAAGAGGATTCAATTTGTAAACATGGAATAAAGGATTGAACTAATCATTATATTCTACATTGAATAGTGGCTCACCACATTCAAATGCAAGGTTAGTCAGACAAGCAATGGCACCAAAATAAACTTGGTGGTTCACAATGTTGTGGCGGTAGGGAGACGCCAGTATATTCCAATTCTTAAGTCGTTTGTTGCATGTTTCGTGCCTCATCCTCACTCTTGCTGTCATTCCCCTCCTCTCTGGTTCCTCCATGCCACCTGGAACGCGTGTTAAAAGGGGAAAACTATCCCTATAGCCTTTGTCCGTCTCCACTCTCTCCCCCGGCCCGAGCTCGTGCGCCAAACCCTCCTGAAATATCATATTGTCGTTTAAGTCTCCCGGCAAGAAAGGACCATTCCACCAGCAAATTTTACCTGTCTTGATGCATATCCCAACTTCATATCTAAGCGCACTCTTTTTGAACTTGTACGAGTACAAGGACTTCTGGTACGACACAGCAACCCTGAAATCTGTCCCGTCAACAGACAGCAGACAGTCGTTGCCAGTGTCACCTTCAAACCTATCCTCAAAACGAATCTATTGACAACAAGTTAGAAATTGAGTTTTATTAAAATAAAACACAGAAACATTACTCACCACATCGTAGTTGAGCTCGAACAGAGCATCCACGTAGGGTTCGATGCGCTTGTGCATCGTCTTGACGTCAATGCCACCCAAGAGAGTGCACATTGATTTCCCACTCTTGGGATACACAAACATAAACATCAGGGCAGACAAATAATCAACAAGGCTGCGGCAAGTGGGTGGGAGATGACCAAGATTGATCATCCGCACCAACTTCACGGAACCCCCAAAGTGTGAACGGAAGCGAAGATCTTCTGGGGCTCCTGGGAGAAGTGAACCCAAGGTCTTGCCAGATCGACCTTGTAGGCGCTGTGCAGTGACATAAAAATCATGAACACTTGGATAAGGTGCCTGCATTTTTAATTGTAGGCACTGACACGTCAAATCAAAGACGAGAAATTTACGAGTGACACAGTAATCAAGCTGAATTATCATCGTAAATCATGCAAGCAAAGCAAGGAAATCAAACACTCAAAAGCAAGATACACACCAATCAACCAAGAAAAAATCAACACAAGACAAAGACAAGACAACACATGCTTACCCGTGACGGACGATCAGATTCTGATTCGAAGATATCTTTCGAATCCCAAATGTGCAGTTGAAGGCACCTGGGATCTGGTAGTGGAGGGATTGGTGGCTGGGGAGGAGGTTAAACGAAGGGGTGCGTGGTGAGGTATCGATGAGCCCGGTGTTGAAGGTTCCCAGTATCGGGTTGTCGGTATCGCGGTGTTCTGGTTTCGGACATGGTTGGACATGGTGTTGTGCTGTGTTGTGTGCTTTTTGTGGTGTGAACGTGTGTGATTACTTTTGCATTGTTGAGGTAATTCAATATAGTCGATACCCATGCACAGGAATAGGTAAGACATCTAGCAATGTATAAATGTACAAATTATCTACAATTGTACAAATTATGTACCATAGTACAAATAATCTACAATTGTACAGATTATCTACTAATCTGCTAGTAATCTGCAAAGTCACTAGGAATCATGCAGATTTCTACATAGGAATAGTAGTCGAGCAAAAAAGTTACTATTGTACAAATATGTAGCAATTGTACAAATATGTAGCAATTGTACAAATAATCCGCAATTGTACAAATAATCCGCAATTGTACAAATTATCTACATTAGTACAAATTAGTAGCTCTACTGTACAAAACTATACGATATGAAGGGTATCGTGCCAGCACGAACCTTTCGATGTCAATGTTGTGTTTTCATCGACCATCTCATCAATCGCACTCCATTTCCGCTCATAATTGTGCTGATGGACGATGGACGACCTCCCTCAATACACTGAAGAAAGCCTCCCCGTTGCATCAGAAGGCACTTTTTGGAACAGCCAAGACGACGCCAAGCTCTGGTATCACTACCGGAACGGAGACATCGATCCCTACAACAACAACAGGGAATACCTACTTGAGAAGACGCAGCAGTACTTCCCGGCAAAGTGTACACGAGCTGAGACTGCAATCCGTCGCTTGCGGGACAAGAACAAACGTCGTAAGCTGGAACTTACTGTGGCCGGCGCGCATCGTGGTAAGTGGTTGATTGTTGTGTTGTTTGTCTATATTTTATACCATACTGTATGCAATGTTTCATCTCTTCTGATTTTGTTTAGGGAATCTCGGTGAAGACGAAGAAGACGAAGAAGAAGAACAAGCACCGTACAAGGAGGACGAAGTAGAAGACTCACCTATGCCAGTGACTGCGATGCGCCACTCAAATTCAAGCTCCCGTGGTCGGGGTAACAGTGGAGGAGGAAAAGCTGACCACCCTAGTGATGCGCTTGTTGCGTCAATGGGTGGGATGTCTCTCAGCTCTTTTCAGGCCTTCTGTTTTGATGTCCAATACCCCTTCATGGTATTTTACACTCCCTTTGTTCGTGGAAGAAGATACTGTGTTGTTGATCTCCTTGTGCTTTCCATGCATGAGTCGAGGTACCAAGTTGACATTGCTGAAAATGGCATGTCCATCTTGATTGGGACGGAAATACCAGCCTTCTTCACTTCAAGTGGTAGGTTAGAGGAAGAAATTCCCCTTCAGGGTGACCGTGACACGTTGCTTGCAGCCCATCACGAACTTGTTGATGACATCATTTCACGTCACGGTTCTCGTGAAGTGATGTCTACTAATCCTCAAGTCATCAAGCTGCCTTTTCCTTGTGACCAAGACATCAGCAAGCAGATGATCTGGAACGAGGGTGATCACTTGTTGTATGAAATGTTTCATCTTGATCCAGACATTGAACAGAGTTGGCATCAGATGCACCCCATCCTTCGCATCACGTTGAAGTCCAACAAGAAAGCCCAGAATCGTAACTGGGATCAAACTAAAGTCATTTCCCCAAGGAATCCACGTTTTGCTGTGCGAACTGGGACTGGTCAAGGTGGTAGGCATGCAGGTGCAAATGGTGGTGGCTTTGGTGGTCGTGGTGGCGGGAATACTGGGGGCAATGGTGATGATGGTACACCTGCTCTAGGTGGAAATGGTAGGCAAGCTTCCGGGGGGTCGGATTCGGTGGGCGCTAGTAAGCCTGCTGCTACTCCTGGTCTAGGAACGTCTAACTCTCCACCATCTGTAAGTTTTCGCTCAACTGGAGGGCCTACGAACTTTGTTCCAACCGGACTAATTGCTGAGTCATTTCGTCGTTTTGCTAGGGCTTCTGGTAGGAGTTTCGTTGAAGAGGCCACTAGGCGCGCAACTCGTGTAACTGATGATAAGTTGGATGACATGGATGATGATTCAGACCTATGAGAACTCTACGACCTGGGGGCCATAGTAGTAGAGATACATATTATATATTATAAAAAATTTAGCACGAACTAAGTATCTATAGACCCTCTAGGTACCATAGTAAAATTTTAGAGAGCTTGTACATTACCAGCATCTTCTAAGATTTCCTTAGCATTCTTTCTTTTTTGATGTCTCTCAACGCAGATTAAGTACCATTTAGTACGTATGTACTACATAGGTGGAGCGTGAGATCCCTTCCCAACGAGAGAAGACACGAGCAATAAAAATCAACTATGGTATGGTACCCACCACTACCATACACAAAAAGGAACATAAAAGTTATCTCTCGCTCTCGTTACACCTCCCCCCGCACAGCCCCCGCACACACAAGTAATAATACACACACACCAAACTATGTCCAACCCCGACGACACCCGCATCTCCGACGAAGATTCTGGCGAAGACCACGACCCCGACCCCCCCAACGGCGAGTCAGTGGACCCCGCTGAACTCGACAGGCAACGCCGTGACCGCCTCGAACAAAACCGAATCTCCGCCAGAGAATCGCGCAAGCGCAAGAAAACCATGATTGAGGAGCTGCAACGCACGGTCATCAACTTGTCCAAGGAAAATAAGGAGTTGAATGAACGGAATGAATTTTTGAGGAGGGAGTTGGTGGAGATTGGGACGAAGCATCCGGGATTGGTACCAATTCAGGCTCTAATGAGAGGGGGGGCGTTGGCGGCTTCGGGTGGAGGGGAGGAAGAGGAGGCGAAATTGTCGGGGAAGAGTTCAGTTGGAGAGGAAGCTGTGTCGCCGAATCCTCAGGCGGCGCAGCAGCAGCAGCAGCTTCAGTCCCCACAGCAGCAGCTTCAGCCCCACAGCAGCAGCAGCAACTGCAACAACAACTTCAGCAACAACTTCAACAACAACATCAGCAGCCGCAACAGCAGCAACAGGGATTGGCTGTGCCCCAGGCTCAGAATGCCCAGCAGCAGCAGCAAATGGCGCTCATGCAGCAAATGGTGCAGATGCAAGCTGCGGCTGGAATGTTGCACCCTGCTCTCATGGGGATTATGGGAATGGGTGGCATGGGTGGAGTGGGACAGCAGATGGGAGGGGGGCATGATGGGGGGCAGGCGCAGCAACAGCAGCAGGGTCAGGGAGAAAACAAGTCTCAAGAATCGTAGAGAAGGAGGGGGACAAGTGTTGTTTGTCTAATTCGTAGCAAAGAACAAATTGAATGTGAAGGAGTTCGTAAACGCGATTTCGGGAAGGATCCATTTTACAACATTTTTGTTGTGGTGCCCTTAGCTCGCTTTTGTGCCAAAATCGTTGCATATTCTTATCTTAATTGAAATCCTGCCACAGACACTCATGCTTGCCAGTTGTTTGTGGCGTAAAAAATCTTGTCTCATCTGGGATATATTACATGGGTAGGGGTTAGTGTTGCTTTCCAGCGAGCCTAAATCTAACAGTTTCACTATTTTTCGAACTATAATGCGGATAATATTGTATTGAAATCTTAATGGCATCCCACGAGATACTTCCTTGTTACTTAAAGCATGAAGTTTTTCAATTTTTATGTGTCTCTTATTAAAACTTATTGATTTTATATCAGGTGGGTCGCATCTTCAACATCCCAATCGAAGGTCTCGTTGTCGGCACAGTAAGGTCCCACATCTTCTGACTCATAGTATACAGGAAGACTCCCAATACGACCGTTATCACTTTCCACTTCTGGTTTTAGCTGCCAGTTTTCGATGATTACGTCATACATGCCTGGGCTCAACGGAACTTCCACCCCGTTTGTATGACTGCTAGCAACGGTTTCCGTAGAGCTCCAGTGGACATCGTTCAAGGAAGAATGGAACAAGAAGCTTTTGCAAGGGGTACCAATTGCTTTTTTGCGATTGAATTTCACCCATTGTGACTTTTCCCTATCCATCTCCCAGTTGTAGTTAAACCCCATTTTGGCTTGTCTTCGGGACTGACATTCTTCATGTGCACGAGTCCTGGCCTCTTCTAGATTTGGAATAATTGTGGCATACTTTATGGACGCATCGGCGCCATCACCATTGCTATATTCTGGTAAACGGAAGAATGCAGTGCCATCAGGAGGCACATAAGCTCGGATATGGATTGTAACAACAGCAGAATCGGATGCCTCTTTGTCTTCAGGCAAGTCGAGGAATTCCCATGCAATGGAAAAATCCCCTCTTCTTGTTCCTTGGGTCTGTTTTCAATAATTGAAAAATCAACGTGGTAAGCACCGCAGACATGGTCACGTTAACTAGTACATTGGCACATTAGAGCCAACTTACCGCAGATGCATACTCCAGATCCTTTGCTGAATTTGGAAACCGAGGCCAGAATAACACCTCCTTACCACCAGAAGTAGTGGGATATAGAGACACCCCTGCTACCGAAGAAGCCATCCACTCAGCAGATGCTCCAAGCATAGGATGGTTATGACTGTACAGATCTTCGGATCGCCACCAAGACTCCCAATGGGTGGTTGCGTTATGACTCAACATGTACTCCCAAGTACCAACTCCAAAGCCTGCAATACATGACAGACAAGTCGACAATTGTCGTGAGAAATGAAACGAAAGACGAGAAAAGCCAGTCTTATGTCAACCTCTCACCCGTTGCTTTGTTTATTGCGACATTATGAAACCCGTTGTCACTCAGTGTCTTGAGTGAATATCTCACTGCAAAAATTCCTTCATTGAATCCACTCCATTGGGACCTAAAGACGTAAAAACTTGATGTGAGTGCAAAGCTCTCAATTCGATCTACTATTTAGTTTACTCACCAGCCCATCGCCCATTTGTCTCCTCGTTTTGAAATTTCTTTGCTTTTCACCATTTCATCTATCAGTTCCTTAGGAGATTCTTCCAAGAACCTCATCTCCTCGCTGCCTGGCCACGTGTGGCCTTTCCGTCGGAAATAGTCTGAGAAATTATATATGAAACGAAAGGTAAGCTGCAGGGGACACACAAACGGTGGCCTATTGCATGGATCGTGATGATAGTCTCACTTCTTAACACGGTGCATCTCTTTGCTCCAGGAACTACACGAGAGTAAAGGCTCATCTCAGGACCTGGACTCAACTTGCTCGCTTCGGGCTCTGGTGGGAGAAAGCGATCCTTCCCATTCTTGAGGTAAAGCCGCGCAATGTGATCTTCGGTATCCATGGCCAAAGCCAATCCCTCTTCGAGTTGCGACTCTTTCGACCCTAGCTTTTTAGCCATGTAAGCAATGCATCGCGCCACTGCCATGTAGAAAGACTCGTGCGTGAGCCAAGTGTCTCGTCCGCGAAAGGAGAGCCAATCGCCTAAACCACTACCTTCTTTGACATAGCCCACTAATTCTTTATCGTACCCTTTCGCTTTCATTCCTTGGTCAAAGTTGTCACGTAAGAAATTGAACCATTTCAAATGTGAACTAAACGTTTGTTCCAATAGCTTCAGATCGCCATAATGCTGAAAATGACGAACTGTAATGAGCGGTGGCGCAGTTGCCCAGACAGTCTCTCCAGCACCATTTCCGATGCCCGCGTAATCATTCAGTGCCAACCAATAGCTTGTACCAGCATACGCACCATTGTCCCATTGCTGGTCTCTCCAGTCTATATCCAAGCAAAACCAAATAATTAGGCGATATGTAACGCAATACGGAATAATTGCTTTATTCAAATGAGTCAGTTCTCACCAAAGACAGCTTTGCGGTAAAACGCACTCATGTCAAAGAAGTGCAACGCCGACGGTGCATTCGCATTAATATCCCCCCCATATTGAATTTTCTCCCTGTGAGGACAATCACTCTGCACCCCCAACAAATTACTGTTGAATGCATTTCTAACCAATTCATATCCTCCATTGATCCGAACATTGCTGCTACTGAATTCACCCCATTCATGAAAAGCCGTTCGATAAGAGAGAGCGTACATCCCTTCCGGTGCTTTAGGAGTGCAACAAACCTCTGCAAATCGAAATGCATGCGTTGTAAAGTGCGACTGCCTAGCATTGGAGAAGCTTCCTTTCCGTTCTTGGGTAGGATGTAAACATCGCGTTGCATCAATGATCCGGCTTCGACGTGATCTTCTGGATAGCATACACCACCTTTGCCTTCAGCATTTCCTGCTGGTTTGGATTTGTGCTTGGGACCACCGTCATGAAGTCCCATTCCGGCAACCAAAGGCAGATTGATATCTGAAACAAAGTGGGGTTAGTAGCCAAAATTATGTTGAGACACAATATCCATGATGTCTGTTGAAAGGCAATGAGTAGGGCAATGTTGTTAAATGAACACTCACCTCCTGTGGTCAGTTCCAACCTTTCACCGTAAACGACCGTAATAAACGCCTCGTGCTCACTCAATGTACTAACTGAATGACCCCTCGGATACCGGTCTGGAACAATCGGATCGGGCAACCCTTCATCAAATCGCACCATGCCGGAAAAGCCCACGCCGAAATCAATCATCCATCGTCCATCGCCCAAACTGTAAATTTCATCTGGATAGATTCGGTTCATGGGCAAGACGGGAGGAGCTTCGTGCGGGACCAATTTACCAATGGGTGCTACCTTATTTTCCGGTATGGACGGTCTGTTATCTTTTCGTTTGGCCGTGGCCTTGACATGGAGTTGGTATCGCCATAATTCAAGCGTAGTATCACTTTCGTACAATGTTGGCTTTGTCCATGTCTCTTTATTACCCGATGAAGAAATTTCACTCCATTTGGAAGGCGTATCCCACCCATCTAGCGTGGACATGACACCAAGATCAATGTACTCGCCGCTAAACAATGACGATTCCCTCAAGTGGCCTTTAGTGACTTGCCAACCTTCCGATCCTCCGCCAGTAGGAATCAACACCTCCCTCTTTCCACTTTCATAAGTCACAAACACTTGTGCCGTTATCGTATTTGGTCCGTGTGGAAAGTAGAACAGCCGTATAAACGAACCTTTGGTAGCGAAAGCAAAACAATGTCAGTGGCTGAGCTATACAAGGTACGCGCCTGCTGCGAAGTCAACACACACCTTTAATGGGACGATGATCCCACCATCCTGACCCAGCCGCAATACCAATGACATGCGATTGCCCATCCTTCAAAAAGGGGGTGATATCATACCCCCTATATGAAACACGTTGAGCAAAATCCGTCAAGGGTGGATCCAACGGTCCTGAAGAACTCAGCGGAATACCATCCAAACTAGTTCGGAAGGAACCCAAACCACTCACAACCAACAATGCCGTTCGCACCTTTTCCAAGTGCGGCACTTGAGCACGGAATATAGGTAATTGTTTCCTCTTGTTCCAATTGTCACATGCCACTTCTTGTGCTTCTATGTTCTTATCCAACCAAAACGCACCAGCATCGCCTTTACTCCACGAATTCATATCGACAGGATGTGTAATCCATTTAGCAGTCCATTCGTCATTTTCTGGTCCAACGGCGAATTTAGTCCATTCGGAAGATGATTGTCGATTGGAAGCATCCCACACCATGACTTTCCATTCTAGAATGGATCCCGCTTCGATTAGCTTAGATGTGCATTTCACCACGTCGGGCAAACCCGACGTTTCGATGCGGCGTGAATCCCATATCCAAACTCCCTCGTCGTCGACTTTTTGGGAGTGAGCCACACGAACAACGATGCGATAGGCAGTAGTTTGCTTTATGTCACTGGCTGGCGATCCGGCACGAGATTGAGATCGCCAACGAAACTCAATGTCATCTTTGAGCACGACCGGTAGAAATTCTTCGTGCAATTGCTCGTTGTCGTTGGGCGAACCTGGTGCACGATGCACAATTTGCAAGTGATTCACGCTGAGATTGACGGGTATAATTGCTCCTCCCTCCGAAGTTGAAGATTTGATGGCATTGGCGAAGGAAGGATAGGGATCACGTCGCACCCACCATTTCTTGGGCTCGCGTTCTCGAAACGCGGCTTCTCCCTCGAGCGATGTTTGTCCCTTGGAGTGCTTTTGAATGTCCATTGCAGTCCGAATATCCTCCGCCATGCCCATCGCGTCGGCAGCAACCTTTTCTAACTCCTTTTCCAAATTGGAAATTTCATTCTTGATCCGCTTCGATGACCGCGGTGGCGGTGGCACGGACTGAAGTTGCGTTTGCTCCTTTTGTGCTGTCGTGGAGGGATCTAGTAGTAACTGTGCATGCTGGTTCACAATGAAGGCGAGAACGAATAAGACGAGGATTGTAAAGAGGGAAAGGAGTTCGATCAAGCGGGTGAAAGTGAGGACGGCCCGGGGTCGAGGGGTGGTGGGTTGGGCGGCTGCCATGATCGACAGCGGATTTTTCTGTTGCGCGTTTCAGATTTCGGAGCCCTCCTACGACGATTTAGGAGGGGTGACACCTCTTTGACCAAGACATCGGTATTGTACCCTCTAGTACTGTACGATAGAGGATTTTTTGGCGGTTGGTGGGGCAACTTTCTCTCTAACTCTACTTTTAGCCCTCTAGTTGTGACCAAAGTTTCGGTACTGTACAGCTGGTTGCAGGAAAAATTGACCTTGTGTAGCCTAGTACAAATACCTTTAAATACAAAGTATTTTTCCCTATCAACCATCAACCTCTAGACAAATTGCATAACCACCATGGGATCAGCCACCCCAGAATTCATTCGCAGTGGACTCCGTCTATGAACATTCACAGAAGGACCTAAAGTGCTTCATTGCTTACGATATACCTATTGGGCATTTTCAGACCTTTAGGTCCTTATGCGAACGAATTGCTTAAATTCTATATTTTCTATTCCCCCTGACCACCACCATCATGAATAAGCCATCACCATACACTGCCATGATCAATAAATCATGGCTGCAACCAACCAACAGTCTCTCGAATGGTTACCACAACAAATGGATATGCGATGAGTCGTGGTATAGGATAATGTGTTCCCAATTCCCCCATTTGTTTGGGGCATTCTCTTTGAAACCGTCAAATTTTGTGTGATGTATTTCAAGGATGGTGGGGGGATTTGATAACCCAAATGCAAACGGTGTTTATCAGAAGGCCTTTAAATCAATCTGCCCTTATGACGGTTTGAGGCGTACAGTTCACTACTTCTTTCGACATATGACCCCCGCATGATTTGTCAAATGCTCCGACTTGTGCATATTATGAATATCTATTCAATCAAAAAGATAACTTAGACAAAGAAGAAGAAGAAGATAGGGACCATGCTCACCTGCAACGTGTGAAAAATAGTCTGATTGTGAAATTATTGAGAGGGGGAACAACTTCATTACTCAAAAAGATGTTGTTTCTGACAACAGATCGATCTTCTGGGATTCCAAGATAGCTGCTGACCTCTTCGGATTTGAACATGGGACTGATGAATATGAAGGAATTTGCAACAGAATGAAATTGTTGTCCGATCCATTCAGCTGCTCTGCAGCATACAAAAGCATAGTTGAGGGAGGAGAAAATATGACTGATCATCAAATTTTTCATATCGGACAAAAATTGCTTTACCTTCATTATGCGTATGATGTAGCATGGAAAAAGTTAAAGTGAAACAATGAAATGGATTGGTGACTGCTGTAATGTGGCTATCATAAAGATGAATGAGATAGGAATGAATGCAACAGTGAGGCCAAGAACAATTGCAAGCTGGAACATTTCTTTCCGTAAGAATGGAAAATTTCCTCATCCGAATCCTAACATTGCTAATGGCGTGACAAAGAAACCTCGCATCTTTGAATACTTCCCATTGATAGAGAACAAATGCAAAGAGTTTGCATATGATAACTTTGATAACTTTTCTGTTGAAATGTTGAAGGATGAACTATCATGCAACATAATACCAGTGCATTTGAATCAACTTAATGGGATGTCAAACATGAATGAAGAGCGCACACTGCTTGAGCAGTACATGTCTCAGCCTCCATCCTATTCCAATCTATAGGTGGATGCATGCTGTTGGATTTACTTGTGATCTGAAAAAAAAGACTTGTTATGTTAATGGACATGAAAAACCTGAACAACAAGAGCAGAGTGCAAAGTTTATCACAACATACCTGACAGAGATTTCCTCTGCAACCCTGCGGTTGTTGGCGTCCAATCGTCTTCCTCCGCAACCCTACAACGGTTGGCATCCTCCTCTGCAACCATGCGATGGTTGGCATCCTCCTCCACGACCATGCGACAGTTGGAGTCGTCCTCCGCAACCCTGCAACAGTTGGCGTCATCCTCTGGGACCCTGCGACGGTTGGTGTTGTCCTCCGTGACCTTGCAATGGTTGGCATCCTCCTCCACAACCCTGCAATGGTTTGCATCCTCCTTTGCAACCCTGCGACCGTTGGCGTCCTGGTACCTATTGTACTTTGCGATGCATTATCTTGATTTTGACACATAGAAGGTATCGCCTAGTGTGAACTGTGTTGCACGATGCATTAGATGCCACGTCCATTATTTTCGTGGCATATAAAAATTGACATTCACTCCAGCAAGATGGGATTTCCCATCATCCACACAATCTCCCCTCGTATCTCAGTGATTTCGCGAACTTTTGAGCTGCAAGTTGGCACTTCTTCTTGCCCTATCTCTTGGCAACAAAGCATCCTGCGATATGGCAAAGAGGTAGGTTGGTTGTTGTGTTTTGCAATGTTTTTTTCTGTCAAACTATTTAATTGGAAATTCATGCCCCTGTCCTGCCATCTCCTGCCACCCCCCTCCATGACTTTCAAAACCCTATGCCCCATGCCCTATGCCGTGCTCTTACTGCAGCTTCAATCTAACACAGATAAAACAAGCAGGACAATTGACCATGAGAGTGGTGAGATCTGTGATTTTTTATTTGGTCAATTATTTAATTCAAAATAGTCATGCTGTCCTGCCATCATCTGCAACGGCCCTCCTCTTTGAAGTACAAACCCCAAGTCCCATGCTGCGCCCTCTTCAATCCAGAACTCCCAAAAAGAAGCAGGACAATCGACAGTGCATGTGGTGAGTTTTACGATTTTTCATCTGGTCAATTATTTATTTTGAAATGTCGCCCTGACTTGCCTACTTCTGCAATGGCCCTCCTCCACAAAGTACAAACCCCAAGTCCCACGCTGCGCCCTCCCGCAGCTTCAATCCAGAACTCCCAAAAAGAAGCAGGACAATTGACCGTGCAAGTGGTGAGTTTTGAGATTTTTTTATCTGGTCAATTGTTTAATTTGAAATGTCACCCTGACTTGCCTGCTTCTGCAACGGCCCTCCTCCACAAATTACAATTACCACGCCCCACACTGTGCCCTCCCGTGGCTTCAACCTAACACCAAAATAAAGCAGCAGGTCAACTGACCGTGCAAGTGGTGAGTTTTGCTATTTTCTATTTTTCTTCCATTATTTAATTTGATATGGCCGAGCTGACGTACCATTTTCTGCCACCCCCCTCCTATATGAATCACAAACCCCACGCCGCATCCTCCTGTGGCTTCAATTTAAAGCCAATACAAAGAAGCCGGACAATTGACCACACCAAAGGTGAGTTTTGTGATTTTTTTATTTTGTCAACTATTTAATTGGGAATGACCGTCCCTGACCTGCCATCTTCTGCCATTGACTTCGTCCATGAATTAAATTCCCATGCTGTCCTCCCGTGGCTTCAATCTAAAGCCTGAAAAACACGGAGGACAATTGACTACACCCATGGTGAGTTTTTCAATTGTTTTACTTACCAAACTATTTAATTTGAAATTATCATCTGCCCTCATCATGTCATCTTCTCACTCCCCCCACCCCAACCATGAATTACACCCCCCACTCCCACAGAACTTCCCTCCCATTGCATCAATCTAAACAATTGCTGTTTTTGTGTAATGATAGAGTTGTTTTTGTCCCCATTGTAAACTTAAATTTCAAAAATATAGTTCCAAAATATTCTTACATTTCAAAAATTGTTTTTGTAGGGACAGAGTAAACATGTTATTTTACTAGTTTACTCCTACTACACTGAGCAGAGTATTTGTTAGTAATTATGTTAGTAAAGCATTTGGGTCCATCGGACTCCATCTCCATCAATTTTGTTAGTTAAAACATTAGCAAAAATGGATGTTGTTAGTAAGACTGTAAGCAAGGGTAAAAAATGATCAAGGGCAGTACTAACTTACAATTTAACTAACAAAAATGATTTTGCTTGAAATTGGGCTAAATTAGGCTAGTACACACCCTACATACGATTTGTTAGCAAGGGATTATTTTTCACTTACAGTCTTGCTAACACCTTGTTGGCAATGTACCTAATGTACTTCGCAAATTTCATGTTTGCTTTGCAGGCAGGAGTGACATAATAAAGGTGTAGATAAAAAATACGCAAGATATCTTGAGATGTTTTTGTAAAAAATCTTCTTGTGATCTTCCTCTGATGTCTTGCGATCCATCACAGACCTATCACAGATCACAGACCATATAGTATGGTACCACAATAACAATAACTGTATTATGAAAACATCATAATTCATATCATGATGTCTCATTCCATACGTCATATTAGTGTGAGGGAATAAAAGTCCCTTCTATCGTGGAGGCGCAACATGGCCCACAGACCAAATGGGGATTTCGGCGACGGACACGGCAGCGTTCAGGGAGTGCTTTCCCCCTTTGCTCATTGGGCCGTCACCAAATCGCCATCCTTCTGCAAATTGCCAGACTACTGGCACACCTTTTCATCAAAAACAAAAGCATGCGGCTGCTGGGGCGCATCTACGTTGGTCTTTGTCTGAGAAGGTATTGCGGATGGCAATCTCAAGAAGCAAGCACGATGCAAGAGAAGGAAGCAGCACGACAAGCTGCTCCTTGTTTCGATCACAGAGCAAATTAGGTTCATCGGTGCTCTCTTCTGCGACAAATACCTCAAGGAAATTGGTCGTCTTTGATGGGGTCATCCGTGGCGAGGCCACGGCAAATGCAAAGATCGAAGTTCTGTGATGGAACTGT
Source organism: Cyclotella cryptica (assembly GCA_013187285.1). Taxonomy (NCBI): domain Eukaryota; phylum Bacillariophyta; class Thalassiosirophyceae; order Thalassiosirales; family Thalassiosiraceae; genus Cyclotella; species Cyclotella cryptica. The sequence goes on from JABMIG010000105.1 coordinate 267,933, forward strand.
CTACGCATTGACAATGGCGCATTGGAGGTTTGAACTCTACCTGGCGGGGGCATGGGTCTCATGTACCGCGACGTCCATGACAATCAACCTCGATTTGTATTGTTGCCTAGACTTCAAATTAACAAGAACGGAACGAATTTGTGTCATTCAAAGGCAAATGTATCCAAGAAACAGCCTAACTTGGTACGTGGGGCCAGCAAGTCAGTGTTTGGTTAAGAGAAGTACAACTGCAGCTGGGATTGAGTCAGGGCATTATAATTGTTTGGACGCCGTCCGGAGAGACAACTGGGACACAATTGTGAATGCTGTGAAACGGTGCAAACAAGCTTTTTATTATTATTATTGTGCCAGCACCAAAGCCATTTGACGCATTCGAGAGGCGAGGGATGTCATGCCGTGGGAACAGATTCAATATACGGAGCGCGACATTGGTTCTGGACCTGCCATGTTCAACAGGATTGTGTTTGGTGTAAATGTAATTTTGCGTGCCCACATGGATCACGACTTCACGTATTCTTTAATTCAGGTGCACGTGGATGGTATAGAGTATCAACTTGATGATGAACAAGTCTGTTACTTTTGCTTTTTGAGACTGGGGCTTGCAATTCCGTTGAAACCAGGAGACGTCTTGCTCTTGAATGCCCTGAAATATCATTTCTTGTCATCGAGGTGCAGGAGCAAATGAGACATCTTCTGTGTATCTATTTGAAGACTGCAGTGGTAGGAGAGAATGACAACGAGAGGCCATTGAGCAAGAGGAAACAGGAATCCCTAGAAGCATTCGATGCCACAGTCCTGGCAAAGAAAAGGGAGCATCAATTGTTTTGTTCCAACAACAATCAACCGCAAGATGACTAATCCCTCAATAAAAGAATAATACCTCTGAAAAGGAGAGACTCCTCCAGGGAAGGGTATGGTATTGAATTGGACTACATTAATATTGTACTGTCCTGTACACCTCTGCCTGTATACAACATAATCATCTCCTTAATTATAATACATGATGTCTTTGACATGGTCTCATCCTCTGCAACCCTACAACGGTCGGAGTCCTCCTCCACAACCCTGAATGGTCGGTGTCCAATCGTCTTCCACAACCCTGCGATGGTAGGCGTCCCCCTCCATGACTCTGCAATGATCAGCGTCCAATCGTCTTTTTCGACCCTGCAACGGTCGCTGTCCAATTGTCTTCCGCAACCCTGTGATGGTTGGCATCCAATTGTCTTCTGCGACCCTGCGATGGTCGCCGTCCAATCGTCTTCCGCAACCCTGCAACCGTTGCCGTCCAATCATCTTCCGCAACCATGCAACAGTCACCATCCAATCGTTTTCCGCCACCGTGCGACGATCGCCATCCAATTGTCTTCCGCAACCCTGCGACGGTCGGCGTCATCCTCCACAACCATGCAACGGTCGGTGTCCAATCATCTTCCACGACCCTGCGACAGTAGGCGCCCCCATCCACGACCCTGCAATGATCAGCATCCAATTGTCTTCCATGACCCTGCGATGGTCGACATCCAACCCCCTTTGGGACCCTGCAACAATCGGCATCCAATCGTCTTCCGCGATCCTACGACGGTCGGCGTCCAATCGTCTTCCGCGACCCTGCAATGGTCGGCGTCCAAACGTCTTCCACGACCCTGCAATGCTCGGCGTCCAATCGTCTTCCACGACCCTGTGACGGTTGGCATCCAATCGTCTTCCGCAACCCTGCGATGGTCGCCGTCCAATCGTCTTCCGCGCCATCCAATCGTCTTCTGTGACCCTGCGACAGTCGCCATCCAATCGTCTTCTGCAACCCTGCAACCTTCGCCGTCCAATTGTCTTCCGCAACCCCAGCAATGGTCGTCATCCAATCATTTCCGCGAGTCAGCAACGGTCGCCATCCAATCGTCTTCCGCAACCCTGTGACGGTCCGCATCCTCCTCCACAACCCTGCAATGGTCCAATCATCTTCCGTGACCCTGCGACGATAGGCGACCCCTCCATGACACTGCAATGATCAGCGTCCAATCGCCTTCCGCGACCCTGCAATCTTAGGTGTCCAACCCCTTTGCGACCCTGCGACCCTGCGACAGTTGGCGTCCAATTGTCTTCCGCGACCCTGCGACGGTTGGCATCCAATCGTCTTCCGCGACCGTGCGATGGTTGCTGTCCAATCGTCTTCCGCAACCCTGCAAAGATTGGCGTCCAATCATCTCCCGCAACCCTGCGACGTTAGGCGTCCAATCGTCTTCGATGACCCTGTAACCGTCACAGTCCAATCGTCTCCCGCGACCCTGCGACGCGTCCAATCACCTTCCATGACCATGCAACAGTCGGCGTCCAATCGCCTTCCGCGACCCTGCAACAGTCGACGTCCTCCTCCATGACCCTGCGACGGTAGGCGTCCAATCATTTTCCGCAACCCTGCGACGGTCGGCGTCCAATTGTCTTCCGCGCTCCTGTGACAGTCAGCGTCCTCTGGTTGGTGCCCTCCTCCGTGACCCTGCGACAGTTGGAGTCTTCCTCCTTGACCCTGCGACGATCCGTCTGCCACATTCATCTATCCCCCCATTGTCAAGGAGACAATTCTTTTGGACAGGGAACTTGAGTGAGGTGGCGTGTTGATCGTCAATGTCCAAGTCTATCAGAACTTGCTCAAAGTGCACAGCGAAGCAGTGGGGATGGATGTGATCTTCCTTCTTTCGACTGGCGAGAGGAGATGCAGTCATTTCACACTAATACCCGTGAAAAGGGACAAGAGGAGAATTTTTGTTTGTGATCCATGCAATGGTTCTCTCAGAGAAAGAACACTTAATCATCAAAAACGTGTACCGCGAGTGCTTGCCCAGAGTGGTCGAGAGGAAGCTTCGAAACCTGCCATCTGTACTCGGCACACATCTTACAATGGGTGAACGATTGACTTGTGCAAACTTTCCAGGTCTTCTGGCAACTATCTCCTCAAGCACTCTCCAGTTGACATCCCATCAATGCCAACTCCAAATAATGCACAAGCTCAAACATTTTTAGGCGAAACCTTCTCAGAATATGTTGCATAGTACAGTAGCAAATTTCTACAAATGGTCTCCCATTTGATTCAAGTGTTAACGTTTCTTGCTTGTCTGACTTATTTTCTTGCTGTTCTCTGCTCCTCCATGTGCATTACCCAGTCAGTTCTACTTCTTTAGCTCAGAGGCTGGCCATTGTTGATCATGCGCAGTTGACCTACCTCTCTCCTTGCTTATTCGACTCCTTGTTACTCATTGGATCCTTCAGAATTGAAGAAGGGCTAAGTGTCATCTAATGTGTGTCCACCACACGTTCATAACCCAACTCAAATTGTCTTCACTTCGGAATCAGCTTTATATCAGTGCATCCTGAAATTCCCTTCCAATCTACGATTCACACGTAAGGCCTTTGCCAAAAACACCCACACGCATTGATACAAAACAGCATGCCGTGTCAAAGACAATACAGCAGCTACAACCAACGGCAACATAAAAAGTTTCCAAAAATTCATACCCACCATGTTTCACATCAAGCTAGATATTGTTGTCTTCGTCTTCGTGTGCAAAGTTGTGCTCTGGACGAAGGGCTTTACTCTCAGACCGGAAGGCTAGTTGATGCATTCAGGGAACAATTAAACCGTAAAATTGTTTTAAACCTCTTTCCCTCAAAGAAGGATTTTTATTGTCGGACACGGACAGCTTGAATCACAATCGAGTTCAAAATGTCAACTGGATTCTAGATTCTAAGGATAAGACACTGCTGAGCGGTATCTCAAACACAGGAGTAGAGACCGAATCGGAAAACTGGTCTCAGGTCGATGAGGAAGAGGAATCACGTACTGTTGGCGGCGGTGATATTCCACTCGTTGATTGATCAGGTGAGACATTCTATGTCGTTGCTGTGCTGGAGAGTACCCTGGGCTCAGGAACATGACACCAAGTGTCTCACAGTGCCCTACTGTTTTTATACTGCACTACAGGGCAATGAATGAAACAAGCCCACCAACTTATTCCACACAGAGGCAAGGCAACTAGCTGCGACATATGACCCATTTTGGAATAACTGGGAGAGGAAAGTAGATTTAAATGAAGTTTTTCCAACTTTGTGTCCCCGATGGAGGATAACTGTCGTCTGACACGGACAGAAGGCTTACTGGGGTAGCGTAAATCACAATGGGGTTGAAAATGTCAACTGGGTTCTAGATTCTAAGGATAAGGCTGCTCAGGGACGGTACCTCAAACACAGAAGTACACTTGTAAGGCCTTTGCCAAAAACACCACACGCATTGATACAAAACAGCATGCCGTGTCAAAGACAATACAGCAGCTACAACCAACCGCAACATAAAAAGTTTCCAAAAATTCATACCCGCCATGTTTCACATCAAGCTAGATATTGTTGTCTTCGTCTTCGTGTGCAAAGTTGTGCTCTGGACCGAAGGGCTTTACTCTCAGACCGGAAGGCTAGTTGATGCATTCAGGGAACAATTAAACCGTAAAATTGTTTTAAACCTCTTTCCCTCAAAGAAGGATTTTTATTGTCGGACACCGGACAGCAGCTTGAATCACAATCGAGTTCAAAATGTCAACTGGATTCTAGATTCTAAGGATAAGACACTGCTGAGCGACGGTATCTCAAACACAGGAGTAGAGACCGAATCGGAAAACTGGTCTCAGGTCGACGAGGAAGAGGAATCACGTACTGTTGGCGAGGCGGTGATATTCCACTCGTTGATTGATCAGGTGAGACATTCTATGTCGTTGCTGTGCTGGAGAGTACCCTGGGCTCAGTGGGAACATGACACCAAGTGTCTCACAGTGCCCTACTGTTTTTATACTGCACTACAGGGCAATGAATGAAACAAGCCCACCAACTTATTCCACTCAGCAGCAAGGCAACTAGCTGCGACATATGACCCATTTTGGAATAACTGGGAGAGGAAAGTAGATTTAAATGAAGTTTTTTCCAACTTTGTGTCCCCAATGGAGGATAACTGTCGTCTGACACCGGACAGAAGGCTTACTGGGGGTAGCGTAAATCACAATGGGGTTGAAAATGTCAACTGGGTTCTAGATTCTAAGGATAAGACGCTGCTCAGGGATGGTACCTCAAACACAGAAGTACACATGTAAGGCCTTTGCCAAAAACACCCACACGCATTGATACAAAACAGCATGCCGTGTCAAAGACAATACAGCAGCTACAACCAACCGCAACATAAAAAGTTTCCAAAAATTCATACCCGCCATGTTTCACATCAAGCTAGATATTGTTGTCTTCGTCTTCGTGTGCAAAGTTGTGCTCTGGACCGAAGGGCTTTACTCTCAGACCGGAAGGCTAGTTGATGCATTCAGGGAACAATTAAACCGTAAAATTGTTTTAAACCTCTTTCCCTCAAAGAAGGATTTTTATTGTCGGACACCGGACAGCAGCTTGAATCACAATCGAGTTCAAAATGTCAACTGGATTCTAGATTCTAAGGATAAGACACTGCTGAGCGACGGTATCTCAAACACAGGAGTAGAGACCGAATCGGAAAACTGGTCTCAGGTCGACGAGGAAGAGGAATCACGTACTGTTGGCGAGGCGGTGATATTCCACTCGTTGATTGATCAGGTGAGACATTCTATGTCGTTGCTGTGCTGGAGAGTACCCTGGGCTCAGGGGGAACATGACACCAAGTGTCTCACAGTGCCCTACTGTTTTTATACTGCACTACAGGGCAATGAATGAAACAAGCCCGCCAACTTATTCCACTCAGCGGCAAGGCAACTAGCTGCGACATATGACCCATTTTGGAATAACTGGGAGAGGAAAGTAGATTTAAATGAAGTTTTTCCAACTTTGTGTCCCCAATGGAGGATAACTGTTGCCTGACACCGGACAGAAGGCATACTGGGGGTAGCGTAAATCACAATGGGGTTGAAAATGTCAACTGGGTTCTAGGGATAAGACGCTGCTCAGGGACTGTACGGACAGAATCGACGCACATTCCGGAAGTTGCATGTACGCAGAAGATGCGTAAGCTCAAGATGCACGACGACACACACGCACCAGAAGATGCACGTATCCGGAAGACGCGTATCCGGGCGCCATCGCCGCAACCATACTGTATTGGTGATCTAGATGTTCTTCAGCGCGTTCGGAAGGCGCTCGTGATCTACAATATACTATAATACATCTGCCCCCAGCAAATGGTGATTCATCTTATGCACAGCGTAAGATCAAAATGCACGTATCCGGAAGATGCATGTAAGCTGAAATCACAAACAAACCGAAACATCACGCACATGGCACATGGAAACTATCGCCACTATCTGCGTTATGCCTAGAATGACTGCAAAAGCGGTGGCATCAGCTCTGCCACACTACACACTCTAAAATGCCACACCACCCACCATAAACACATTCCACAACACCACCCGGCATAAACACATTCCACAATGATTGTTGATGATGGTTCTAGTTTCCAGTCCTTCTCGCATTATAGGATCGAATCGAATAGCGCGTACGGACAGAATCGACGCACATTTCCGGAAGTTGCATGTACGCAGAAGATGCACGTAAGCTCAAGATGCACGTACACAGACGACACACTTACGCAGAAGATGCACGTATCCGGAAGACGCATGTATCCGGAAGACGCAAATCGTTGCCGCAACCATACTGTATTGGTGATCTAGATGTTCTTCCGAAAACGCGTATTCGGAAGACGCTCGTGAGCTCTACAATATACTATAATACATCTGCCCCCCCCAGCAAATGGTGATTCATCTTATGCACAGCGTAAGATCAAAATGCACGTATCCGGAAGATGCATGTAAGCCGAAATCACAAACAAACCGAAACATCACACACATGGCACATGGAAACTATCGCCACTATCTGCGTTATGCCTAGAATGACTGCAAAAACGGTGGCATCAGCTCTGCCACACTACACACTCTAAAATGCCACACCACCCACCATAAACACATTCCACAACACCACCCGGCATAAACACATTCCACAATGATTGTTGATGATGGTTCTAGTTTCCAGTCCTTCTCGCATTATAGGATCGAATCGGAATAGCGCGATATGATCCCATTGTACAGGCACGACACGATCCCAGCCAGAGCGTCGCTGTTCATCGATGTGAATGATGATGTTAATATGAAGGAAGAGAATTATGCTCAAACGACTGGGACTATACTAATAGATATTTGACAGAAGGGGCAAGAATTCAGGATACGTCTCATGAATTCTCCTGTGGTCGAAATGCTTCAGTATGACCGATCGCGAGGTGACAAAGATGGGACGTCCCGTCACATGCCACAACATTCATGGGATGTATTAGACAATTTTACATCAGGATCTTCCATCACAAGTGATAGCATGGCTGGTAGTTTTCCGTCTAATTCCAACGATAGCAAAACTTGGATACCATGTTGTGTGATTCTCTCATTTGCTTATAAGAAGCAGTGTAGGACCGCAAGGATGTCAAGTATACCGACGACCCCTAGTCTCCCGATGGCTTCGCCTAGTGTTGCCGTTGCGGGTGGACACGTTGTCGGGGTGGCTACACAGAAGGTCTTTGGAGTCTTTCCGCACCGTGGTGGTCCGAAGGGGTTTGAGAGGAGGAATGTAGACGTCGTGTACATCGACAAAGCCTTTTCAAGTGAGCACTGCTGTGGAGTCATTGGCGATGCCACAGGTTTTGGGTTATTTGACAGGTTTTGTATCAAAAGGAAGTGCTCTGTGAAGGCACATAGCAAATCGAAGTATATTCCTCAAACCCATTTATTCTTTGCGCCTGGCGCAAATGAGTCTGCATTCTGTTGTCATTTTTTGGCGACAATGGCCAATCATCAAGGTAGCCGAAAGACCTTGCAACAGTGGATTAAAGTTATGGATGAAATGTGTGGCCAAATAATTTTCAAGGCGCAATGCAGGGAATGTCGGTTGGTTTTGCATCCTGAGAAAATGAACCTGTACACGCTGGATCGTGTATGCGCCAATTTGAAGACAAGGATGCTCGTGATTTTACAGTTCATCGTGAATGAAAAACAAAATGCGGACAAAAGTTATCCCAAACCTACTCTCATAGTGACGAAAGATAGACTTGAAACACAGGCACTAGCAAAGGAAATAGTGTCGAAAAAGCTGCCTTTCTATCACAAGTATGCAACGGACGTCCTTGTCGGTTTTGTATCCATCTGTGATTATGGTAATCTGTGGTATAAACTGAGAGCGTCGAAAGATAATTACAACGCCATAATTGTCACTGACGTTGTCGGCTTAAACGCAGAGATCGCAAACCATGTGCGGGGAGGCTTCGAACGAAATGCCACGTTGTTATGTGAATTCCTAAAACTACAAAGTGTCGGGTCGTTGCAAGAATTAGGTATCCGGGAGATTGTTCACTTGATTACCAAGCTGCTATCTAATTTGTTTGCAAATTCTTATGTTTTGTGATGTCACTTGCAATTATGAAGGTAGATGATCCAAACAGATATTTAATTTTACATAGGCTTGAACATTGTGTGACCAGTTTTCTCATCAAATCAGGTAGGGGTGGAAATAAGGTTGTACAGGCTTAATTATAAGAAATCTCTTTTAGCTAAGGCATAGAATAATACTGCAGCCTTAAAGTTTTTCACAGTGCTTGGTCCACTGTACTACTACAGTTGGTTACAAATGAATTTGACTTCACTTAGGGCTCATCATGATTTTACACAACTTTTATTTTCAATATCGACTTTAATAATCAATCACCAATCTCAACAAAAAGGCTACTAAAGTCAATCAAATAATGATGACTGTCATTACTGTGTTGCTATTATTTTACGGTGATGTACTGGGAATGAGTGCCCCAAGATGACTGAGGATTTAGAGAGGAGCAAAACAACCCTTTTAAGTAACTCAATGAGCATGCTCATCTCATCACCTGCTCCACCCTCAGAACAGGTGTTAGTGATGCCTCTCTCCACAACAGAAAAGACAGAATTAGTGTTGTTTAAAAATGATGCGTGAATATAGATTGCTCTCGAAAGTGCTTCAACTTAAGCACTCTATTAGCTTGCTAATGAGCAATTATTGATTCACTCTTACTAAAATGATCACACTCACCAGTGGATTGAAGAATATAAAGAATATTTGGAAAGTATGGAACAGAAAATTTCATGGAAATAGAAATGATTGTTATGCATGCAGATCATTCATTCATTCTCAGATGAACTATCATTGTTGGACCTCATGCAATAGTATCAGAAATGATTGTTACTGACATAGAAAATGCGTTCATGTCCATTTTAACCAATCATTATTGGACCTCAACAGCAATACTACCACATTTTTCAGTAATGGTTGGAACAAGAAGATTCGGGGAAAGGTGTGCAATAAAAATATGGTCATGGTTTACAAAATACTTCTTATTGGTTGAACATAAACATAAAAATGTTTTCTCACAAAACGTTTCGTGCAAATTCTGACTACGCACCTTCTACATGCAATCCCGTGTACGCATTTGTTTCTCTAAATAAGGAAAATTGTAAATGATTTAGACATCAAATCATCATATCAAGACACAAGATCGGCACACTCACCCTATTGCAAATAGAGCATTGTTCTGCGCTGCAAGGGCCGTGTGATTGATAGCAAGGAGGAAGGAGGAATTATCAAAATCTTTTTGGACCTAAAGGATGGAAAGAGCCCTGTATATGTATCGGTAGTAATGAAGCTATTTTGGTCAATGGAAAATACTCATGGATGGAGTCCACTTTGAAGGCATTTGAGCACATCAAATCAAATTCTTCTGAGTTTCTTGTTTCAGGAAGATGAAGATACCTATTACGTAATTTTTGTTAGTATCCTTTGAACCAGCTGTTCTTCTTTGACGTTCTTCTCTCGAGAAGATTGCGCGGCGACAGCGAAGTATCTACATATTGTAATACGTCTTTCTCTTACGTTATGTAGCCGGACATGGTACTGTAAATACCATACTTGTACGTGTACCATTGGTCTACCCCCAAAAATATATCAAAAAATCTAAATGTCGACGAACCGAGCGATGATAGAGGCTCACTTTCACATGAACCTTGCTGGTGTGCAGACGACCGCGACTAGAGTGGAGGAGCAAGAATCTCATAAAACGCCCGAGCAATAACTAACATCGCATATCATTGGTCCAGTTCAGCCGGTAAGAGCTAATTTTGTCGCCAGTTTAGACCTGCACGAGTAGTTCGGACATTATGGTTGATCCTTAATTGACGCATGATGATTTCTTCTCCCCACTCTAACGTCTCCCTTGTTGGTTTCCATTGCCTCACAATTTCGTTTCTCGTCACCAACTTGTCATCCATCTGCACCACTTTCATCACTGCACGCACCACCTTCGCCTTCGCCTTGATCGTCGTCATGGCTAATTTCTCGATGCGTCCTCCTGGACGTTGTGATCGGCTTGTGTCTCATCATGCGATGCCATTCCGTGACGACCAGCCGCGAGTCCCAGCAGCGCCATGTCCGGGAACGGCTCCACTCCCAATCAAAACCCCACGGGCAACCCCCAAGGAATGCCGCCCAACATGATGATGGGCGGCATGCCCTCCATGGGCGCGCCAGCACCTCAAGGCTACAACCCGTACCAGCCGTTCTTCCCGTCCATGCCGGGCATGATGCCCTCCCACGGCGGCTACCCGCCCGGCTTCGGCTCGCCCCTCCCGCCGCCCCACCGTCCGCCGTCCATTCCGGGCATGATGCCCGACCCCCCCGCGGCCAACGACAAGGAAAAGCCCGAGGTGCACGTCATCACGCTCCACCCGCGCGGCATGCCCCGCCCCTTCGACGTGCCGTTCCCCGAACGCCGCCTCCCCGTCTGCGATCGCTGCCAGAAGAACTACAAATCGCGAGACCTCTGCCGCACCCGCGACGGCCACAAAACCCTCCCCTGGACCACCACCTACGTCGCCGTCACCATCGACGAATCCCTCATCGTACAGGACGAACAAGGCAAGGCCTCCTACGCCGACTTGCCCGCCATAGGCCTGCTCATGGACACGCCCCTCATGTGTCTGGGTCCAGCCGACGGAAGCATGAAGGCCGAACCCATCTGCAAGGTCTGCCGCGAGAAGAATTACACGCGAGACTACTGTCGCAATACCTGCAAGCACACCACTCCGCCGTGGAGCACCACCTATGTCAAGATCGTGGCGGATACCAGGAATGCCGAGGAGAGGATGGCGGGATATGGAGGGGGGAAGGGCCGGCCGACGAAGCGGAGGAAGAAGGCAGCTCCGGGAGAGAACGAGGAGGATGGAAAGGTTAAGAGCGACAGTTCTGTTGGTGATGCGGAGAATTTGAGTGCCTATGATGCAAGCTACGAGGGGGAAGAGAGGGATGTTTTGAATAGTGATGATTTGGGGGTGATTCATCAGAGTAGAACCTTTCTCGCGGCTGTTTCGAGCAAGAGTGTTATCATTCGTGTAAGTCATTGTCTTTTCCAGCATTCTTGCTTTTGGTGGAATGCTTACCACTGACACGCTCGTTCTTGATGGCTCTCGCTCTCGCTCACACTTCTAGTGGTGCGAACGCATCCAATACCCCGAAGGTGCCGAACAAACGACACTGGAATCCGCTTTCAAAGTCACAAAGGAAGAAGAGGACACCTCGGACACACCGGGAGGAGGCGGAGGAGGACCCAATGTCTCATCATCGACCTCAGCCTTTGGAGGCGCCAATAGCGCCTCTACACCAAGTCAACAACAACTATGGGACGCATTTCGAGCCGGAGCAATGTGGGCACAATCCCAAGCAGGTCAAATGCCACCAGGTGGAATGCCTCCTGGAGGGTACGGCGGATATAGCATGCCCATGCCAGGTGGGATGGGTTTCTTTTCGCAGCCACCTCATCCTCAAGGACCCGGAGGAGAGATGTCAGCTGGTCCTTGGGGAGGACAAGCCATGTTTGGAGGTTATGGAGGTCAGATGAATGGTGCGGGCATTCCGTCCCATCAGCCTACTGCTCCTGGATCCGGAGGACCGCAGGACTGGAATAAAAAGTCGTTTAGGAATAAAAATCCTGCTGATGAGAATGGAGTTGATGGTGGGGAAGGTGGCGGCCTTGTGGAAATGTAAAAAGAACCTCCCACTTGTATAGATGACGAGTTTTGATGATGATGAATCGATGGATTTGATTTGCATGCATGTACGTTTGTCTGTATGTTGGAATATGTTTTAATGATTTCAACACATCATCATGACGGAGAAGAAACACTGATACGGTTTCTTTGTTATCAGAAAAATTTTCTTTGCTGTTGCATAAGTATGAGCGACATTTATTTGTTAGTACCCTTTGATCACGTTAATATTCCCCAAAAATCGCAGATGAATAATGATATATACTCAGGAAGACAGTGAAGAAAGTATTAATATCAACTTAAAAATTCATGTACAATGTGTGTTTGTTTGGATCATTTCAGTGATGCAAAGGTCACGCTTCCAATCGATGCCATTTCATCGTCAATACACTTCTAGTTTGTCCAATAATTAATCCACAATACCTTCTTTCACTTCCTAAATCAATTCCTTTCTTTATCGCTGAACCTAAATCAATAACCAGTTAGTTGATGCCTATCTATTGACAAAAGACCATGTTCACCTTCAATTTAAGCCTTGTTTGCTCGTAATCATTTGTACTCATGTCTTGTTCACTTGCTGTCACTTGCATGGTCGCGTACAATCACGTGAGTTCAAGTATTGCTCATTTACCATCACCTGCATTCACACCTTTTCTCCTTTGAATCACACTCAACTATGCTTCACACTCTCAATCAGACAAGTAAAAATCGGATCAATTTCATTTATTTTTGTTCACTGTTGTCCACAATGAATCATTCTTTTTCATTTTCAATAAGTCGCATTCAAGCTCTATCACTTTCTTTCAATTATCTTCATCAGTTGGCCAACAAATTGCATGATCGTTTCGTGTGGAATTGTCTTGAAAAATTTTCTCCATCATTTTCAAGTATAGTGTGTGGTATATGGAATTGTATGGTACCCAACTTGAACAGTTCACAAGTTGAACCGCATTTTGGCATTTCACCGTGGGGTTTCAAAATTATTTTTAAAGCTTGTGTCCATCACTCAATCCCTCTGGCATCAAAAGATTAATTTGACTGTGTTCAAGAGAATGCGACAGCATTATTAGTGTTGATGCCATGCATTGTCAGATGGAGGAATCCCAAAAATAGTGCCATAAAAGAAGAATACATCAGGTTTGACTTCTGAAATTTGCTCACCATCAATCATCATCAGTGCTTGTAGCTAAGATGTCCTTTCTGGGGTGGTTAGAATATTTTTGGTGTAATTCTTTGTGATACGATAATTTCTATCTGTACTGTAGCACAATGCACTCTTTTGAGTGCAGCAATAAATGAGATTACAATGTTCCGAGGTGGAGAAGCCAAAGGAAAAGTGAGAAACATCATTCAAGCAGCACTGTCCTTTCATCTTCCATGAGGAAAAACTGCATTTGCAACTCAGGATATGAGGCGAACTGGATCAGATTGTTGCTTCAAGACCATAGCATCCAAATGAAACCAGTAACTTTTTGACAAGAGTAAAAAGCAGGCAAAAACTTTCACCACAAGTCTCAAAGTCTTCAGAGTTCTGACTTCACATTATCATCATAGCACGAGCTTCGCCTACAAAAGGGAAATGATCGGCTGTGTTCAAAAGGATTGTAGTCATGGTTCAATGTATCATGGTAAACACGGCCCCATTGTTTAAAAATTTAAGTATAGACTAAATTATAATACCTTAGAATTATTTACTTTGTCACAGAAATGTATTTGTAGGATGTGGTGTGGTGGTAATCATACCTATTGTTTGTGCATTTTATCACACATGCTGTTTGTACATAAGAAGAAACCTTCCACTTGGAAAACAAGATTAACACCATACCAGATCATTTTCCATCAATTCTTATTAATTCCATACAAACTGTTCAAAAGCAACCTTTTCTGATCACTTCTAATGAATAACAATCAATTGTAGACTAAATGCAATCAGACCCTGTTAATATCAATCATTTCTGTTGGATGAAGATTTTTATACCTTAAATGTGCCAATGACAAATGAGATCAAAAGTTTTAGGAAACTTGAGAATTGTTAGAAAGGTTAGTGAGAAGTCATTACGCCACATGGTATCCGGGAATGAAATTTGTAATCAACGCAAAGAGAGTTTGAGGAATATGTTTTAGACTTGTGAATGTTTATATTTCCTTCATTTTCAGTGGTACCATACTATAAATCTGAAATTGGGACCACTGTAAAACTCACTATTGAACACTCCATCAGTATCAATTGTACCAAGTCTTAAGTACGTATGATCTATTTTGACACATTAAGGTCTAGCTAATATGGCAGTTTTCTTCTTAAAAATCAGCAAGGTATAGCAAAAATATCACATGGTATGCATTTGGTGTTTCATGCTGGCAGCACAAAAACTATGTTGCCATTCTGTTAGTTTATCTACAAGGTCCAACAAATGCAATTATGATTGCCAAAACAGATATAACTACATCCTGTATCCAGCCATCAGTTGATTGATGGCTTTTTGTTTATGATTTTATTTGATACACTGCAGATTACATTGCTTGTACCAATTCTGAGAACAATTGAAAGTCCCCCCTTTTGAAGAAGCAACAGTGGGAAGATTGAGAGTAAAAATATCTCAATTAGTTTTTGCCAATATGTCTATACCAAATGTCAAATTCAGCTATGTTCTAGAGGAGAGAAGGTTATACAACATTCAACCCACATATATGCATTAAAAACATACCATCAAGGGCCTTTCCTCCTGCATCTTTAATTTTTGATTGCCTTCTATTGCCCAACTGCATGACTGATTGCAATGTTTATTTCACTTTGATTGGATAGAATAGTCCTCAAAATATATCAATGTGCTGTGACAAGAGGATTCATCATTCAACATTGCTGGGGATAGAACTTGCCTTGATAATCAATCATCATCCATATCCACTCTTATTTGTTGCATCCACTATGGCGTGCAGCACTTAAAGATCAATAGCCATCATAGTGCAGCACTTTGATGGGTAATGGGACATCACATATCAGCAATGGTGTTTGTGTCAAATGAAGCTATGGTGCATTTGTGGAAGGAAGATAGCAGGATGAAAGCAATGACATTGCCTGTTGCAAACTTGTTAAAAATCAACGAACCAAAACTTGCTTCTTGATGCTGATGAGGATACAGTAAGAGACAAAATTACAAGCAACAACGCACTGTGTTGTGTAGCCATTTTGCAACACACTGCCCCAACATAATGAAATATATTATGTGAGAGGGTTGTTTTGTTGCAGCTGGAGGGGTTACAGTTACAGCAGAAGCTCATGCAGGAGAACCAAAGGCAGAGGAATCAATTCGGCCATGATTGTTATTTGTGTGTAGATCATATATGACAATATGCAGCAACAGGATGTTGATGAGAGGAGTGAAGGGCATTCTCTTGAAAATTACAGTGGATTATGGGGGCCTAATATTTTTAACAGCATTTCTTTAGTGCCATAATACACTGGGCATGTCACTTGAATGAATAATGACTGTTGAAAATTATTGCCACAAGAAATGATCTAATCAGTTATGATTGCTGCATATAAGGGACTTTGTATTCACTATGGAAAAGGTACACAGTGGTGGATTTTTGACAGTAATATGGGGGCACCAGATACCTAGGGGTTCAAAAACTAACACTTTATCACCATCTATGGAGAAACATAAAAGTTATGAATGATACGTTCTTGTTCAAAGCTCTGTGAGCTTCTATCCATCATGACAACTATAACAGTAGACTACACACTCATAGCTATGTCCAGTGGATCTATATGATTGCCTCTTCTTCAATAATTGGTAGGAAGAAATGTATTCTTACCATTTTACATTGATGAGGCTAGTTTTGTAGTGAGATTCTTCTTGCAACAACAGGTATTGCATCATTGAGGACAAAACAAGACCAACCAATCTTGTAATGGTAATGTAGACAACTTTCAGGATGGATAACAGAGGGGCTTACAATTACATTGGTGCTGGGTGACATAAACATGCACACAAATTCAATGAAGGGCGATTTGTCAAACCGACAGGCTAAGATCTCTTGCCTTATTTCTGCCAAAATGTCTACTTCCTTCTTTTACAGCACCAAAGGAAGCCTAGTTACTAACACACCCAGAATAACAGCAGTTCTTATATGCCAACCCAGCAGCTACCACGTTCATGTGTTTGATCAACAAAGCAGATGATCTCCTTGACAAATGTGTGCACTGGGGGTGGCAATTGGTGGTTTCTCCATCCTCTCACTGGGTATGTTGTCATGTTTACAAATTTTCATATTCTACAGAGCAAAGCAACCATTGGTAAAGGCAGAACAGTAATGTTGGCACATGCACAAAACTGACTTCCACATAGATGGCAAATGGTGTTAAACTACACTTGTGAGCCTCTTTTATTACTATCTCCTGTCTCCTGCTTAATTTCAAAATTACTCTGGGCAGCATTGTTGAGTTTGATAGCTTTGGACTTCATTGCGGTTACAATTTTCTTTTTACAAAGTTGATTGTAGTATTTCAGAAGAATGTGCAATTATTGAATAGGATGTCTCTTCACTTTGTGATGGGGCATGAGCTTTCCTTGTCCACTTATGAATTTAGATGCTATCATCTACAAAACACTCATCAAATTCAAGAAGAACATATACCTCAATAAATGAATTTACAAAGATTTGCAACAAGATCCCATGTAGCAATCAAGTTTGAGCTTCCTCATTACAAAAAATGCTTTAAATGGACAGCCATCTGGTATGTTTGTGACCTCCATGAGTTCACACTAGGATTTATGTTAAAAGTAACATTAAACTCATAGAAATATTTTCCCTTGTGATGCACTACACATTTCTTGAGCTTGAGGTTGAAGTATTTGTCTTCCACTTACTGTGAATGGTTTTGGAAGGTGTCCCTAAATGTCTGATGCAGCAAATCAAAAATATATGTCCTAGATTTCTTAGTGAACAGGGTGCCATGTTGGTCTGAATATGGGATCCTAAAGGTAATTGACTACCCAACTTTTAGTTGAAGGATTTCAATGATAAACAGGAGTGCATTAGTAGAAGTTATGTAACTTTTAAATGCCTTAATGGTGATTGTTGTAGGAAAGAGCCCAAATATGCAAATAATTGTGGCAAACCAAATTGTTGGTTTTGTCATTACTACAAGGTGAATGCCATTCCATATGTTATTGTGTGCTTAATATAGAGATATTAGTTACTCACACTTTTTAGATGTTCCAAAACAAAAACACCTCCTCTACTGTAATAATCAACAGCTAAGATGTTAGCAAAAATGGATGTTGTTAGTAAGACTGTAAGCAAGGCTAAAAATGATCGAGGGCAATACTAACTTACAATTTCACTAACAGTTTTGATTTTTCACGAACTCGTGAGAAAAAAGCCTCAGTACTACTCCTACATACGATTTGTTAGCAAGAGATAATTTGTCACTAACAGTCTTGCTAACACCTCGTTTGCAGTGCACTTCTATATTTGAAATTGAGGCTGGATGCACCCCACGTCAATTGGGGGCTCTCTATTCATGATAAAGGTTCAGAGGGTTGGAGTAATCAAAGCTCAAGATGAATTTAAAGACGAATATTTTAGCTCCTCCATGAACCCATAATTCCTCTCACAACACTGTCACCATGTCTAACAACACCAACTCACCAAATATCTCACCAACACCAACACCAGAATCCAATGTGGCAGTCATTCATCAATCACTACAGATAATGCTGCTGATGCATCTGTGCCATGAATATTGCCACCACAGCCCTCTTGCAATATCACAATGCAACAGGAGGGACCCATCTGTCTACACTGCCATCTCCTCCAAATCTGCCAAACAAGACAAAGCAGTTTTATAGATCCTCTTTCACTGCTGCTGCAGCCTCCACATATTCTTTTTCAATGAAGAAATCAGAGCCTTCATATGTGTCATCTGACTGCAACCATAACAACAGGTTTAGTTCCTTTGTATATGCATAGTATATTGAACGTTTTCTCTTATTGACTTATGTCAATTTTTGGAACCATCACATCAAGCTTTCCAGTCAAGTGACAAGCTGGTTTTGATACAAAAATATAAAATAGAAGCCAATAATGACAATTCCTTTTACAAATACAAAACCACATCACAATGATAGCATGTTCAACCTTTTTGTTGTCAAAGTAACCTATGCCACTCTTGACATGAGAATGTCTAGGTTGTTTCTGTCCCACAATTTTACAGACAGCATCTGGCTACAGCATGGACACTGTCCACCATACATCAATGTATGCATCCCGGTTAATCTGAAATTGATCATGTAGGATAGAGGGACTTGTCTGACAAAGTATCTAGATTTTCATGAGTGTTAATTGTTTTAAGAAATTGCATAAACTGTTTACAGATTCCTTCCAGATGTAGTAGTTGACACATTCAAGAAATGGTGTCCATGCATGATTGGAATGAAAAATCAACAGTGCAATCTAAATTTATTGTCTGGAAAGCAGCAACCCAAGTCCACAACAAACTGGACACTTGTTGATGCCAGGTTCACATTCACATCTTGCATCATGTGACAATAGATGAAGATAATGTTAGCAGGAAACCAAGGTAACAAAATGCCTTAATCATTTGTTCTCACACACAACGATATTATCAACAAGACTACCAACAACCTGAAAGTTACATTTGAAGTGAGACTCTGCTAGACAGTGGTGAGATGTATGCTGCTATTGTTGGAAAAAGGCACCATTCCTTCAATGGGGTTGAAAATATAATCACTTATGCTAATGATCAACAAAGTAATCTACCTTCATCAATAAATGACATCATGTATAATGGGATCTGTAATAAGACCTGAAAGTCAAATGTGGGTGATAAATACACAGTTATATGGGGACCAATCTCTAGGTTACTGTTCATGATCTTCCTCTGGTGACATTGATCTGACATTGTGAAAGCATTTGCTAAGACCATGATAGAACTGGTGTTTTTAATTTGCAAAAGTTGTGATACATTTCTTGTTGCAATAGATTTGTATTGGTTGGTATGAAATAGTTGCCACGTGATGTTGATGTAACACTGACAGAAAGCTCTTGGAGGAACACACACAATGTTTAACTCCAATGTTCATGGCCGTGGTGTCTCAAACAGATTTAATTGTTTCAGCAAACAAGTTGCAGTGCTGAGTAGCACATGTAGTGGGGGCACTCCACGAGTGTCTTCACAAAGTGTTTCAGGATGAAATGAACCTCGGTTTGAAATGGTGTTTTTGGATGAGCACGTGAAAATCATCATGCATTCCTCCATGAACCAATCATTGGTTGGTTTGTAGGGGGCCCAAATAATAACACATGCACCATTATAGATCACACCCTAAAAATACAGTGGCATGGTCTTCATATCATCATGAAAAGGAAATATTAGTTTCAACCTCAATATTTACATGTCCTTGCACAAAATGTCACAGTTCTTTGGAGGTGGGTCCATATCTGATGTGCCTGAACAAAAAACTCATATTTGACCTGTACCCACTGTTCATCCCTGGTTTTGATAGCTCTTTATCTTCTCATTTTGTTTTGGTCATGATGAATTTGATGAAAATTTCAGGATCATTGCAGAAGGCTTAAAACTGACTTTTTGAGATGGAGGAGAATTGTGAGGTGGGGGATCTCTTCACCAATGTGTTGTCTGATTATCTCCATGCACTGTTTTGAAATATACTCAGCTATGGTGACTTTGCCATGATATGAACTTTCAAAAATTGGAGCATTCTCAATTAAATGATCAACATGTTCTAATCCATTGAGGATCTCCTTCTGTGGAACGCTGGGGTTTGACTCATAGAGAAAATAGAAAAGTGCCATGATCTTATGCTAGTTATTGGTAAAGGTAGAATCTTTGCGCAATGCTTGCAACATACCCTGTGGATTTAACTTTTCACAAATGTGTTGGAGGGTGAAGTTTGTTGGACACGGAAGGTGAAGGTGTGCAGGTAATGAGGCAGTGTTGGGATGTTGTCCATGTGGTGCTAGCTATAGCTGCATTGTTGTAAGTGACAGGGGTAGGCGTGATGCCTTCTTCTGCCCAATCCACCTATAATGCGCTGAGATACCCAGAAGCAGTATCAAATGCATCAACCAAGGCACAGGGATTTTGGATAGGTGCAAGAGGAGCAGTAGCTCGAGATGGCAGTTCAATTTCTTTCACCATCCATGCCAGAGTCTTGTGTGTCACCTATATCTGAGCATCTCTTGCTTAACAACAAGCCATTTGTGATGTCATTGAAGTAAATGGAATGAAAGGTGTGCAGTTGTGTGGAAAGAATGAAATGTGGAACCTTTTTAAGAATGAGTTCCTCCCCCAAGTTGACTTGAATGGTCACAAGATAAGGCATAAATCAGGCCTCCTGCCAAAGTTGAGATGACATTGATGAAGAACATGAGGACTTTGGCTAAGGCATATACTTTTGGTATGTTACTGGTACTCACACACAAAATGTGTATGAATATAAACTGTCTAGATAGCATTTTAAAATCTAGTAAATAAAAATATATAAATGAAACCCCCTCAAAACTAATAAAACGCATCATCAAACTGTGGATGTCATTGTTTCTATTTTCTTCGTTTTCTTCCTCCAACGATTCACTGCTATCACCATAGCCATAAAGACATTTTGTTTGGCTCTGTCAACCCTGACAAACTTCCTCCTCACTGCTTTAATTCAGAAGGTCAATCCCCTGAGGTATTGCTTGTGTCTCTCAGTCCTAGAAGTCTGCCTTCCAGTCCATATTGAAAACTTGACAGTTCCCTCAATGCATTATTCAGGCAAATCAATGATCATTGGATTGCCATCAATGGAATCCAAGTTACAAGGAAACATGTGGCAAACAGGCTGGATGACTTCTGCAGCAAATCAAACATGTCCTGATGAAGCCTTCCTTGTGTATGAAACAGGGTGCACCAATCAAGATGGAGAACTGCCTTCCACAGAGCTTTCCTTTGGCATTCATAAGATAATCATCGGGGAGTTGACACCCAGTCAACCCAAAGAAGATCTTGGTTATTCTCTTGCCAACGACAGAGTAGTTAGAGAGTTAGAATTTGAAGTTAACAGAGACAGATGGTGGCGTGGCAATGACAGGAGCAACAGACATCCTCATACTACATTCAATGATGCCATCAATGGCTGTCTTCTTTTTGGCAGATCCAGGGACCTAAGGGAAGATGTACTTCTTGGATTTTGTCATTTGTTGGTAGTAGCATCTCCTTCAAGGTTGGCTAGTTTGTTGCTGTCAGTGTCTCCATCTTCTTGCCCGAGCACAATGCTGACAGCAGCATCATTAGGCTTTAGTCATCAGGAACTAACACGGATGTTTTGTGAGTTGTGAAGCAAAATGATGTTCACACAACAACACACTATCTAGCAAGTTCTTTATAGGTTTCATAGTCCATTAGCTTCTTGTGGATGAGTTGAGTGAAGGTCATTTAGTCTTTGTGTGGCCAATTGGTGGTAATTCTTTGGATGACTGCCTTGATGCAGGCTCTGAGGTCAATGGTGTTGACAACTACAAGCTGGTGGAGGTTTGCATCATTGGGAGTGTTCCACCTTGCATTGGCTGTCTTAAGTGGCCGGTTGCTCATATTCATTTATGAGAATGTATTGATATCAGTGAAGCTTCCTGGGACCTGAATACATTTTGTTTTTTGTGCTCACCAAAGAAACAGTTGCAAACATGTCATGACATTGACTGATTTGAATGTGTTGTTACATTTCTTGTAGATACCTTTTTAAAGTACATTTTTGTACAGATGTTATTTTTTGGTGAACTTTGTACTGCCACTGATATGTTGTACCAAGCACATTACTGAGTTTAAAGTCCACCTGAAAGTACTATTCTACTTCAGACTTAGTATATTTTCTACAAGAAATCTCAGGTTGGTACAAAGATGATCTTAAAAGTATTTACCTATATGTGTGGAGGAACTTTGTACTTTCACACGAGCTTTGCACCAAGTGCTATACTCAGTACATGATACCTGTTGAAAGAAAGGCCTAAACCAATCAACATATGTGAATGGCACCTGTTGTTGTTGGCACCATTTTTTCAGCTACCCTCACGATGCTTCCAACTGCTTGCCACCCACTGTTAAATCAGGCAGGACCTCCTGCCCCGACATAACATAACATAACGTAACATAATGTAACGTAACGTAGCGTAGCGTAACGTGACGTCACGTGACCTCACATGGCGTCACATGGACATAACATAACATAACAAATAACATGGCATGGCATGGCATGGCATGGCATAGCATTGCATAACATGACATTAATGTAATGTAATGTAATGGAACATTGCATAACATGAGGGATCGGAGTTGTGCATCTATTAATTTTAGTTTGAAAAAGAGTAGGTACAACAAAACTGAGACTCAGAAGAGATTTGTAAATTTACTGACTTTAAGAACGGCAATTTTTTTGCTACTAATCATAGAAATGCAAGGGCTTATGATAGTCA